>CAVNYN010271095.1:0-40629 GCA_963692815.1 Nyctanthes arbor-tristis
AATGCAAAGACATGGTACTTCACCAACTGGACTAACTTGACATTTGGTTATTACCTTGCTTTTATAATATATTATATAGATTATTATAACTATAGTGATGAATATCTTCCTTATAACAATGATTTTCCGTCATTAAATTCAAGAACAAAGGCAGGAAATTTTCCCGCCAATCATATAAAGACGACGTTTATGGGTGGTCGTTTTAGATCAAGAAATATAGCGACAACTTTTGCACGTCGCCGCTATAGATACCAATATACAGTAGCGACATCACTTGTCGTCCTTGTAGATACATCCTACAGCGACAACATTATGATATCGCCGGTACAGGGTGACAACTACTGCGGCGACTTGAAATCGCCGCTGTAGCAAACGCTATGGCAACGACATCTGACGTCGTCGCAAAATATCGCTACTATAGCTCCTATTTCTTGTAGTGGATCCAAATAGCATGCCTTATATGTAGTTCGAATGAAGTCCCAAATTGGGCTAAAATTTTCCAATTTCATAAATGGTTTTATTATTAGTATTTAGATCTTCTGCTTCCAGGCTGCCTAGAAATATCTTTGATTTGAACTAGTTGATCACTTGGAAGTTTAAAGCCTCAAACCTATTACTGAAAAGATTAAGTACACTCCTCCTTGATTTTATGTTAATGTTTCTAGATTGATGAGTTACATTCATTGATTTCTGATTTATCTTAAGCACACTAATGATATATCAAAATTTACATTCATTAAGCACACTACTGATTTTATGTTAATGCATATGGCTGGATGAGTTACATTCATTTTATATTTGACTTCAATAATCATTAATTGATGAGTTACATAAATATATTGTTAAGTCTAGAATTAGAGAATGAGTTTTAAAAATTTGATAACATTGGAAGCTTTAAAATGAGAAAATTTAAGAATTAGGATTCTTAATAATCAGCTGTACTAAATTTTAAGAATAGGATAACCTATTCTCTTTTAATACTTTGATCCTATTCTTATCAACTTTATAACCTATTCTCTTGCATAGAATATAGTCTATTCTCTTTTAATATAATTTCTCTGAGACTAAAAGATAACCAGAAAGCAATAGGGTCAATCTGATGACAAATTTAGCAGCCATGGTGATAGGCAAACTTGTTTTCTTCTGATTAATAATCTATTGGTTATTAAAATCCAAAACAATGCAAAATTTGCAAAACAACTGTGCTAAATTTTAATAAGATGAAAATTTAATATAATTTGCATATTAATAACGCAATCCTATTCTCTTTTAATACTTCAATCCTATTCTTATCAACTTCATAACCTATTATCTTGCGTAGGATCACCTATTCGTTTAAGAATAGGATAACCTATTCTCTTTTAATACTTCAATCCTATAGGTTGATAGGAGTTGATTAATATAATTGTATCCTCAGTTGATAAGAATAGGATTGAAGTATTAAAAGAGAATTTCCTTAAAGAAGAACAGATGTACTAAATTTTAAGAAGATGAAAATCGTAAACCAAAATTTTAACCTAATTATATATGCACACACAAACACACACATATATAAATAGCTGACCAAGCGTAAGACAAACTTGTTTTGAATCCCATTTTTAAAATCTACCTAAACGCCCACTAACCATAGACAATTAGCATATTATTTATTCTTTAAATCTCTCTTCTTCTTTTTTTTTTTTTTCTAATTTGCGGTGTTCCTTCTATAGGTCTAGAAAGGTCAAGAAATGTCAGTTGGTAAGAGTTGGATTTTGCAAACCAATAGGTTATCAAAGGAGTATAAAAATGGGGTGATATCATTTATACAAAGAGCTCGGAATTTTTTAAAAGAAGGAAAGTCACATTGTCCCTGTGGCATTTGTTTGAATGGTAAAGTGCAAGATTTAGGAACAAATAAAACTCATCTAATGGTGAATGGGTTTCAACGTAGTTATACTACATGGATATTTCACAGTGAAACTTATCCAACTCATACTTCTAATCTTGCTACTCCATGTGAACAAGAAACAAATGATGGATGTGTTGATCCAATGTCTAATGCATTACAAGACTTGACTTCTTCACATTATACTCCAATAGAGCTTCATAATGAAGGACAACCCGATGCTGGTTTTGATAGCAATAATGAGCCAAAAGAGTATGAAAAGTTTCAGGAAATGTTGGAAAATCTGGAGAGCGAGTTGTATCCTGGATGTAAAAAGTTTTCTAAGTTGATGTTCTTAGTTAAGCTTATGCACATTAAGGTCTTGAATAAGTGGACTAATAGATCTTTCGATATGTTGCTCAAACTATTGAATGATGTTTTTCCTGATGGGAATGGTGTACCTACATCATACTACGAAGCAAAAACAATGTTACGGGCTTTGGGTTTAGGGTATGAGTCCATTCACATGTGTAAAAATGACTGTGCTTTGTTTTGGAAAGAAAATGCCAAGCTAGACAAAAGTCCAGTATGCAAAGAGAGCCGGTGGAAACATGATGATGATAAAAGAAGGGTGTAGCTCATAAAACTATGCGTTATTTTCCAGTCACACCTCGACTTAAATGCTTGTACATGTCAAGACATACTGCTAAGGATATGAGATGGCACAAAGAAACGCGGTCAGATAATGAAGGAGTTTTAAGACATCCGACAGATGCAAAGGCTTGGAAAGAATTTGACAGTTCATATCCATCTTTTGTAAATGACCTTAGAAATGTACAATTAGGCTTAGCATCTGATGTATTTAACCCATTTGGAAATATGAGCACTGTTTATAGCATATAGCCAGTAATTTTAATTCCATATAACTTACCTCCATTGAAATGTATGAAAGAGTCATTTTTCATGATGGCTTTATTAATTCCTGGACCAATGGCACCTGGCAAAGATATGGATGTCTTTCTAAGGCCTCTTAGAGATGAACTAAAAGAACTATAGGAGTTGGGAGTGATGACATATGATGCAGTAGCGAAAAAAATGTTTTGCATGCGAGCGGCGGTTCTGTGGACAATAAATGATTTTCCTGCTTATGGTTCACTACAACTAATATGAGTAACAATGGCAAACCTTAGTGATGAAATCACAATCGCCCCAGTAGCCACCCATCTATGGCAACGAAAAAGAGGTGGATGGTGGAAACATTGGTCAGAGTAACAGCGGCGACATTGTTACCGCTATTGTCCTCCTGTTGTCGCTGAAGACTACATTTCTAGGGCCAACAAGGTAGTCATCTCAGTAGATTAAAAACGATGACGGAGGTCGATGCGACTGCCTAACATGTTACCATTGTAGATTTGAGTCAATGGCGACTGAATGGTTGTCGTCGTTATTTGGTTGATCTGAAAATTTCAGAAAAGGTTTGCGCGGGTGAATGAGCACCTTTTCCGATACAGAGACGACTTTGTCCTCCCCATTTCCAACTTTTTTATAATAATTTTTTCTAGAAAATATATCTAGCCCTTTCAAGTAAACAACCCTAATTATCCACACTTCTTTATTATCCCAGCTCCTCCCTTTGGGGCTCCCAAATCGGTGGCTGATTTTCTCTCCAATTTCACGGAACGTTTTGCCGCCGATTGACCCACTAACCGAACCACTTTACAGCACCGATTATGCACGGAATACTGAAGCCCCAAGACTTTGCCGGCCGATCGACTTTCTCTTTTCATCCTGGTATAGGTATCGACTGTCCCTTTTCATCCCGGTACGGGTTTTTCTTTTCACTATATTTTGAATCTCTCTAAAGTGTGGAGATGTAATTGAAGTCGAACGAGAGCCACAACTTGGAAATCCAAAATCCGGCCAATACTAGAAATTTTCAGAGGGAAAATCGTTTGAATAGAGTTCCTGAGGCTGTTGATTGGTGAAATCTATTCTGTCGTGGCGATCGTGTTGACTGGTGAATGAACTGGGTTTTCAGGTTTTTCTAATATTTGTTTTCCTATTTCTTTTTCTGATTTTTAGTTTTCGAGTTGGGATATTCGACTGAGGATGAGGATGAATTCACTATGACTGGATGATGGCAGTAGTGTGTGAATGTTGCGCATCGTTAAGGTGCTGCAGAGGCTTTCCTATTCAGTAAGTAGTGTGTGAATGTTGCGTATCGTTAAGGTGCTGCAGAGGCTTTCATGTTCAGTAAAAGCCACTTTCATAGTATTTCAATTCTGGAAATTCAATATTATAATTATGCAACCATTTGTGTCTTACAATTATATTGTGCTTTATTTATTTATTTTTACAAAGATCTTTCTTGTTGTGTTCTCTATTCATTTTCAACATTCTTGTCATCTTATAGTTTCAGAGGCTTTGGCTTCTTAGTTCATCCACAAAATTTGACCAGAAATATCTACAAAAGGTTTTGAACATTCTGTAATTTGGAACCCAAGCGGAAAAATAAGTTTCAGAACAGCAACCTAAAGATTCAGCCCGGACTAGACAAATGTTTGACAAGTAGCTGGCAGGTATGTGACTCTTTTATTGTCCAGAAATTTTTTGGTTCTTGAAATGTTGAAACCATTGAATTTCATATAGGCAGTGTTTGTTTTTTCTGAATATTAAGCATGTGTTACTATGTTTCTTGAATCTTTGTTGTTAAAATTCTGGTTGACAATTTTTAAATGAATTCGATATGACACGATCTAGAATAAGGTTTTTATTTGTCTATGGTATTCTACAACTATTGACTGTCTGCTTTTTATTGTTGATGTGTTGCCCTCAAAGTTCTGTTAGTGAAAGGTGCAAAGATGAAAAAAGTGTCTTAGAGTGTGGAAAAAATATTCTAATAATTGATGTAATCATCTATGCTCTCAGGAACAAGGAATTAGAATTGCAATTGAACATAAAAATAACAGAGATGGTGAGGTTTTAGTTGTTAAACATAAGAGTAACTCAAAACCAAATAATACATCATCTAATTGTGGCACAATAGACTTGGCTTCATTGGAGAAAAAAGCCATTCCCTTGTAATAATAGACATCGTCACAAGAGAATCATGGTCCAATTGTAGATGACTTTTTTTCACTTGCAAAAAATTCTGCTAAATTGATACCCAAAAATCATCTTTCTTTTCTTCTATTTTTCCTTATAATTGACTCTAGGTACAATGTTGGGACTAACTGCTCAATCATAATGCCAGGTATGGAGTATTGTGTTTCATTATGCAATTAAGATCAACTATGCGTGGATATACATGGTTGAAAGTTGGAAATACAATAGCAAATATTAGGCAATCATCATGTCTAATCATCTAGGTAAGTTATCTTGAGAAAAAGAATGTATGTGAGGTTGAGAATTTTAAATCTTCATCAATGATTAAAGATCATGGATTTTCCATTTTACACCATAAATACACTTTTCATACTTTGATCAGTAATAGTTGTTTCATAGATGGCCGATTTTCATTTTCATTGTTATATTGCTAATGGAATGTATTTAGTTGCATGATGGTAGGTTCTGTTTTTTTTTTTTTTTAATAAATTGGAAATCTATTATTAAAAGTATCAAAGGATACAAACTCTGATCCTTGGACAGAGGATCAAACAGACTAGACGCCCGAAGGCGAAACAAAAAATAGACACAATCCATGACCTAACAACTAGGCCCACAGATCAAACCAGGGACAAACCCAACGGACCATGAGAGCAAAACAAAGGAAAACAAATAGGCTACAGGTCCACAAACCATAGCCAGACACCAACGCAAATCAGTTCACCGTCCCAATGTCTTCATCCAAGTACTTCTTCTATCCTCATCCCCATCACCAGCTCTCGGGTAAATCCGATCAAAGCGATCATGAGCTTTGGCTTCCAAATAAGTTTAGAGTCTCTTAAGGTAGATGCAACTGTGTTTTTTCAATTGTTCCATCACCAATTTGTGACCTAGAAACTTCCCAGGGACAAATGGGTTTTGGTTTGTGACAATATGCTTTCTTGAGCAATGTCCGCCAGGATGTGCAGTGGGATGCAATCAAAGTGTTCCTCCTCAAAGAATTCACAACTGCGAATCATATTCACCAGTTGTTCGTGGTTGCCTGGAATGGGGAATGCAACTTTGCCATACTCAAGAGGATTGAGGATGATGTCGATGGCAGCTTTGAAGTGGGATCAATCGCCAATTGAGAGTTTTTCTCCCGGCACTGAGGGACTTTTGTGCAAAAGTGATTGAAAAGAATAAATTCCACATTGACCTTGCAATGGGCGAGATCAACATTTATACAATGAGTCTCAAATCTAAATCTGCCCCTTTCCAGTGCAAAAACAGAGACCGGGTATGGCGGGGAAGAATTTGGGAAGTCTCCACCAAGGTCCACAATCTGCAGCCAACATAGGAGGGGTTGATTGAGCATGAATATTGGGTTGCATGGCATCCTGTTGTTAGCCATTTAGGAAGGAATCAATGCACTTTGGGATGAAATAAGGGGGATTGAGACGCTAAGAATGTAAACACTTGTCCTAGAGACAATTGAAGTCAGTGTCTTAATCATTTGTGTATCTGGGGGTAGTTGAATCTCTAGAGTGGCTGACAATCAGTGGCTGAGTCTAGAGCCAGTAAAGAGAAGAAAGATTGATTAACAAGAAGATTTAATCAGGGAATATATTCCATTGGCGATAACTGACCAAGCAGATTGGACAAGACAAAATAGCAAAATCATCAGCAGTGGCAGAGACTCTCCCCTTCCAGAAGCAAGAGCAACAAAATCCATGTTTGGTACAATCCTTCTATCTAATTTTCCTAAAGTAGCAGGCACCATTTTTCTCACTTTGGATAATGTTTAGGATCTTCTCTGATAGAGAATCTTTACTATACATGAAGTCATGTATCAAATTGAATGCCTCCAATGCTAAAGCATCCGCAGCTGAGTTATCCCCCGGTAGATATGTTGGAAAAAATTCTAAGATTGTGAGTTAAATGCTTAATACACCTAACAAGGTACCTAAGGTGCCAAGGTTCCTCACTAACTCCATTTAGTATAGCCACTGCTTCCATTGAATCTGATTCAACAATAATTCCAACTTTTCCTTGAATATGGGCCATTTCCTTGATAATTTCACGAATAGCCTTTAATTCTGCTTCAAGCACTGTTCCTCAAGACCAAAACCATCCAAATGTACTAATAGGATTCCCAAGATGATCTCTGATAAAAGCTCTCCCTGCTGTAATTCCTTGAACCATATTTTTGTATCCATCAGTATTAGCTTTGACCCAGTTCTCCAGTGGTCGTTTCCAAGACACTCTCATCAACAATGTCTTAGGAGTCATCACTTTAGTCTTAAGTAAATTAGCAATATCTATGTCTCCTTTCCATTGTTTTGGCTGAATTAGTTTACTTTCACATAACATGAAAATCTAATTTTCCACATTCTAGATGGCTCTTTTGTCTGATATCTTGATGTCTCGATGCTTTGAGTTGTTCCTTTCAATCCACAAAAACCAAAGAACAAAACAAGGGACAAGTGTTCTAATATGACATGTTTTAACCTGATTTGCAGAAAGGATCCAATAGATAATCATTTTTTGCACTGTACCTGTTTGCTTTGCTCCAATGCGGAAAAGATCAAAGAAATGGTTCCAGACATTTTTGGCTATATCACTATGCAGAAAGATGTGTTCCAAGCTCTCCAATTGGTTGCAGCACTGGCACTTTGAAGCAAGCTGAGTATGAAAATTTTCTATAATAATGTTATCAGTAGGTATCCATTTCCTCAGTAATTTCCATAGGAAGATACAGATCTTAGGAGGGATGCTTTTGTGACATATTATTCTGAGTGTAAATTGTCTTGTGCAATGTTTTCTAACTAATTGCCATGCTAATTTGGTAGAAAAGTTTCGTGTTGAATTATTGTTCCAAAAAGCAGTGTCTTTTTTGTCTCCTTGAATTGGAATTTGAATGATTTTCTGCACCAAAGGTTGTGGCAAACTTCTTTGAAGCATCTCTGTGTTCCATTGGTTATTTTGGATGAATTCCTTGATTCTAATTGGGCTGGGTTGAATCTGGGGGAACACCGAACTTAGTGGTTTGTCAAGGATCCAATTGTCCCACCAAAAGAGGCTACTTCCATCCTTAACCTCCCACATCATTTGTTTCTCTGCAATTTGAGCCACCCCAAGAAGCCTCTTCCAGACACCTGAATTTGTTGTTTTGCACTTAACTTGTAAAGGGTGACTACCTCTACAATATTTTTCCTGCATGATTTTGGCCCATAATGATTCTTGCTTTCGAAATTTCCACCACAGTTTAAAAGAAAAGCTTTCAACCATTTCATGAATTCTTTTAGTACCAATTCCACCTTCATCAACATGTCTACGGATTTCTCCCCATTTGACCCAATGGATCGTTATGGAACTATTCGTATCTCCCCAAAAAAACTTAGACAAATTTCTTTCTAATTCTTTGCAAATGTATTTAGGAGGATTGGCAACCATTAGAGTGTAAATGGGAACAGTAGCAAGAATACTCTTGATAAGTGCAAGTCTTGCTGCTTGTAAAAGTATCATCATCTCCCAACCAGAAATCCTCCATTTGATTTGCTCAACTATGTGGTCGAAGATTTGTCTTTTATTATTTCCCTTATGAAGTTTAATTTCGAGATACATGGTTGGCAGCCCAACGTTATTGAATCCAATAAGCATTCGGATGTATCTCCTCTATTCAAGAAAATGAAAACGTCATCCGCAAAGCCAAAATGTGAGATCATGGCATCTCCTCCATACCTAAACTGCCAGGCAGGAAAATGGGCAACCCATGCATTTTAATTTCTCGACAGAATCTCCGCTGCAAGAATAAACAAAGCAGAGGAGAGAGGGTCCCCTTGCCTGAATCCTCTTTCTGCTTTGAAAAACCCTTCTGTTCTGCCATTGATCAGTAATGAGAATCAAGTTGTAGAGATACATCGTTTAATAAGATCAATCCATTGTTGGCTGAACCCAAAATTTTTGAGTACATCGAACAAAAAACTCCACTCCATTCTGTCGTAAGCCTTCTGCATGTCGAGTTTAATAGCAACATTGCCACTACTCACTTTTCTATTAATTTCATGAATTAATTCTTGTGCAATAAGTGTGTTGTCACAAACCTCCCTTCCCTTCACAAATCCACTTTGGTTAATCGAGATGAGCTTAGGAAGAAAGTTGGCTAATCTGTTGGCAATGATTTTAGACAGGAGTCTGTTGAAAATTGTGCATAAACTGATTGGTCTAAAATCACTCCACGTTGTAAGATTATCAACCTTTGCGATCAAGCAGATAGAGGTACTCAAAAAGAATCTGGGTAAATGTTGTCCCTTGAACACATCCTCAACTGCCTCACAAATATCCTTTTTATGATATGCCAAGCATGCTGGAAGAAAGCAACAATATATCCATCTGGCCCAGCAGCATTTTCTCCATCCATTTGGAACAATGTGTATTTTATTTCATCTTCTTGGGGGATCCTCATCAGAAAATTTTCATTTTCTTGTGTAATCACTTGGGGAATAACATTTATGAATTCATCATCCCTAATTGTTTGTTCTTGTTTATAAGATTAGCTAAAGAATGCAACACCTGATTCTCCAATCTCCTTTTCCTCCGTAATCTCTGTACCCTGCCATGAGATAGAACTGATTTTTCTTCTCTGATATTTTCCATTTGCGATAGTGTGAAAATATTTTGTATTTTTGTCTCCACATTGCAGCCACTTAATGCCATCTCTTTGTCTCCAAAGTTCTTCTTCCCATTGCAGTTTTTCAGTTAAAATAGCTTTTGTATGGTGTAGAGCTTGTCGATTTTCCTGATTATCATTCCCCTCAAACTTCCTTTGTGCACGATCAGCCATTAATTCTGCTTCCTTTATTTGAACATTGATGTGCTTGAAAACTTCTTTATTCCAATCTTTCAAAGAGTTTTTCAGCCTAATTAACTTTTGCCGAAGTCTCCAAATGCCGTTCCCTTGACAATCCTTTTCCCAACAATGTTGTTGAACCAAATCAAGGAAAGTATGATGTTTAGTCCAAATATTAAGGAATCTGAACGATGAATAAGAAATTTGTAATGATAAATTCATTTACAATATGTTAATGAATTCACTGTGTAATGCACTTTTGGGAATAAGTTCCTAGCAATTTGTTGTGAACCCCAACAATGGTATTTCTATGCTGCTTGTAGACTCGGATATTTTGGAATCAGGTTATTTAATTCTTGGTTCCTTCTTGACTTTAGAGAGCATTGGGTGGTGAGACTTGACACTGCATAGTGAGAATATAGTTGTTGAGTTCAACAAGGAGAGCAAGCAACTTGATCCCTAGATTATTTGTGAGTACATATATGGACATCATGGTGCTTCATACATGAGCATGAGTCTATATTGTTAAGATATTATTGCAATAGTGTAATTTCTTTAATTTAAGACAATCTTTCTTTGGTGCAAAGAGTACTTTATCTCTTGTAACTAAAGGTTTATTTCTTTCTTGATTATATTTGACAGATTCAATTAACTTTCCAAGTCCATCTCAGAAAGAAAGCTACTGAAACTGCATCTTAGGAAGGAAACAAGTAATATGTTGTTTCACTTGTTAATTTTCTCCAAGTTGGATTCGATTCAACTGAGAGAATAGACAATTGGGGACTATATATTAAATAACTGTAGGAACCTCAAGGGGAGCTAAAAGCTGAAAAATGATTCTGACCAAAACAGAAGTGGTTGAATTGTAATGTACAATATATATAGATACACACACACATATATATTTTAAAAATTAGTATGACCTATAGTGGCGACATTGTCGCCCCTGTAGGAGTTATTCACAATGACCCTATCAACCCTACACCCTAAACCCTGAAGTGACGATGCTGTTACAACAACATATTTAATTCAACTGGCCATTAATATGGCGACGACAATGTCGCCTCTATAGGCCTAGGACACTATAATGACGACTGATATTGTCGCTGTAGACCTACAGGTACGGGTCTATGGTAACAATGTGTTCTGGCGAATTTTTCGTCACTGTTGATCAACAGCTGCGACAAATGGACCTATTGCCGTGACAAATCTCGCCGCTATTTCCCTTATTTCCTGTAGTGGTTGCTTATCAGGTTGGAGCACAAAGGGATACTATGCTTGTCCAGTGTGAGAGGACAAAACATCGTATGGTATAAGGAGTAAAATATGTTATATGGGTCATCAACGTTACCTTCCTTCTGGCTATCGGTGGCGAAGGGACAAAAATTTTGATGGGACGGTTGAAAAGAGGCAAGCACCAAAACTTTTGAGTGGTGAGGATATATTGAGGCAACTACAGCATGTGCAGAACTTAACACCTGGTAAGCATGAAACTTTATGTGGTAAAAAGCGTAAACTTCAACCAGAATGTCTAAACTGAACTCGGAGAAGTATATTTTTTAAGCTTGAATATTGGCCTAAGCTTCTTTTGAGGCATAATTTAGACATAATGCATATTGAGAAAAATGTTTGTGATAGCATTATTGGTACATTGTTAAACATAGATGAAAAGACAAAGGATACAAAGAAAGCAAACAAAGAAAGCAAGGCTTGATCTTGTTGATATAGGAATTCGAAAAGAACTATATCTTGTCAAACAGCGTAACAAGTGGGTGAAACTACATGTAGCATATACTTTAAAAGCTGATGAAAGGAGACAATTTTGTAGGTTCCTAAAAATAGTAAAATTTCCTGATGGTTATGTGGCAAATATCTCAAAAAATGTGAATGAAGATGAAGGAAAAATTGCTGGCTTGAAATCACACGACTGCCATGTATTATTACAACATTTGTTGCCAGTCGGAATACGGAACTTAATAAAGAAAGAGATTGTGGAAACAATAACTGAGTTGTCAACTTTTTTTCAAAAATCTGCTTGAAGACTTTACATGTTAGTGACTCGGAGGAGCTGCAAAAGTCTGTGGTTTATGTGCTAGCAAATTAGAACGAATCTTTCCGCCTGCCTTCTTTGACATTATGGTTCACTTAGTAGTGCATTTACCTTATGAGGCAATTCTCCGTGGTCCAGTTCCTACCAGATTGATGTATCCTATTGAGCGCAGTTTGGGAACTTTGAAAGATTCTGTAAGGAATAAAGCCTACCCTGATGGTTTGATTGCAGAGGCATATGTTGTGAATGAATCTTTGACATTTTGTTCTACGTATGTCCCTAATATTGAGACCAAATTCAATCGACCAGAAAGACATTATGTTGTTGAAAATAATGAAGTCAGGCAATTATTTGTTTTCAAGAATGATTTTCGACCCTTGGGAAAAAAAAAAGAGGTAATCTTATTACCAGCGAGCTCATTGGTATATATTGAACAATTGTCCAGAAATTGAGTTGTATATGAAGTATGTAAGCTAAAATCTACATTACCATTATTATAATTATATAATTCATCTATAACTATATGTATAATTTTTTTGGTTACTTGTGTTCATTTATATAGTAAACATGTGGAAGAACTAACGAGAATGGGGGGTCAAAATTTGCAAAAAGCTCAAGAAATGACGTTCCGTAAGTGGTTTGAGGAGTATGTAAGTGACTTTCTGGCATTAGCTATATACATATATTGCTGATTATATATTCTTAGTTTTGTAATAATACTATGACAGATGATCCATTTGCGTCGTGTTGGATCAGCTGAAGCAACTGATGATTTAAATGCTTTATCATGTCGTCCAGACACCCATGTCAACTCCTACCCCAGTTGTATCGTCAATGGGATCAAATTTTTGACGAAAACACGAGATGATAGGCGAACAACTCAAAATAGTGGCGTTTGTGTTTCGGGAAACCATAATAATGAGGAAGTAGACTGTTTTGGTGTCCTCATTGATGTGTTAGAGTTACGTTACTTAAATGGGGGATTTGCATATTTGTTTAGATGTAAGTGGTTTGACACTGACAGAAAGAAAAGAAAAATTCAAGAATATTGTAACATTACTTCTATATGCATTGGAAGTGAATGGTACAAAAATGATGCATTCATACTTGCCTCTCAAGCCCAACAAGTATTTTACATTCAAGACCCAAAGAATGGAGCTAACTGGAGAGTTGTTAAAAACGTTTTTCATTGCCATTTGTTCGATAAAGTAGAAAAAGGTGACCGACAAAGCGATGATGATCAAACGGTTACGCAAGAAGACGACTCTTCAACAATTCAGTTGAATTCTATAATACCAATAGATCTAGACTCGCAGTCTTTTGCTCGTGATGATGTCGAACCAGTCATCATTGATGACAATAGGATACAGGATGCAATAAAAGCAGCTCCCCTTGAGGAGTATGATCTCGTATCTGAGGATGAAGAAAATGATGAAGTTATAGAGCAGCAGAACGGCGAGCCTGAGTTAGATAGAGATGATTCTGATGACGCTGGAAATCACAATGACACTAATGATGATGACTTAGATGATATGGTTTTGAATAAATGGTTTTGTATTTCTTGTATTATGTGCATGTAAGTGTTTAAGTGCGTATATGGTAGAGAAATTCATTTTTTTTTACTATGCCTCTACATCCTGATGTATTTTAACTTATTTATGTAGGTATGTGTCCTGTTTCAGATCGTGCTCCTAATAGTTTTATAATACAGTCAGAAAACCCAACAACAGGTACGTATGTAAGTTTTTTTTTTTTTTTTTTGAATTGTAACATAAATAATTAGACAACTATCATATATTGTTTCTTCCATTATTATACTTTTGCTTTCTTTTTAATAGAGAATGCTAAGAAAAGAAAATGAGGTGCTACACGGGGCTTACGTACTGAGGATATTGTCAAAGCTTCTGGAAAACTGCAAGTGGAATTCAATAACAATAGAGATATTGTTGGTAAAACAACATCTAAATGGGCTAATGAAATTGGTTTCATTGTTCGTTCTATGGCTCCTCTAGCTGTGAAAAGCTGGCAAGAGATTGATGACGCTCACAAAACGCCCCTCTTAGACCATCTGATTGTATATCAATTTCAATTTATATGTTAACGTGTTTTAATATGATTTTTTGCAAACGATTTCCTTTTTTTTTTTTTAAGGAAAAATTTGAGTATGAGTCAAGCAATTTGATTAGGGATAGCATCGAATGTTCAATGTACAAAAAGTGGAAAGAGTACCGTAGTAGACTCTACAAGAAATTTCAAGAAATGGGAGGTGATAAGGATCTTGCAAAAGTCAAAAGAAACAAGCCTGATCCCATTACTGATACAACGAATTGGGAATTCTTTTGTGATCTTTTCGCAAGTGAAGAGTGGAAGGTTAATATCCTCCAGTTGTAGTATTGGCACTGTTATTTTCCTAGATGTGAGCAATACTTTGTCTACGATCGTGCTTGGATTAAATTTTTTCCCCAATTATATGATTTTACATTCGTTACTCGTTGATTGTGGTGGTGTTTGAAATTATTTTTTGAAGAAGTGGATAATGTTGGCTTTTGTGGTTAGATGTTTTCTGTTCTTTTAGGATTTTATATAGGTTGGTTATGTCCAATTTACAGGGTAAACTCTGTTGGAATTTTTATAGGATTTTATGTTCAAATATATGTATGGTCTATGTATCAATTATCAGTTTATAGAAATTTGTAGCATTTTCTATTGATGGTGACTTACTTGGATTTTAGAAAATGTCTGAAGTAAAAAAAAAAACGCGTAAAGAAAAAATTGGTAACTCTTCAAGGTTCGAAATCTTATGTTGCACATGCACATGAAATGGTAAGTCATACGGGACAATAAGTATAATATGTTCATTTTGTTAAATAATTACTAATTTTTTTTATTTTGTTTTTTTTTTTTGGGAAAAAAGAGGGACCTAGAAACACAAGAATTACCAAGATACATCAAGTTTTTCTATGAAATGTATTGCAAGAATGGACGGTGGACAAATGAAGAGGCGGAGTCATGTTATGTAAGAATTCTTAACTTTGTTTAAAAGTAATGGTAAATGTTTTAAATATCATGTTAATTTATACTTTATATCATGACTTTACAGAATACAATACGTGAGTTGCAAGCTTCCAATCAAGAGTCTCAACGGGACTCAAATGAAGAGAGTGTGCTAGTGAACGAATCAGATATTTGTGCACATGTTTTAGGGAATAGATTTAGCTATCTTGAGAAGGATAAAATATCAAAGAAGTCGAGAATGGAAAGTTGTGCCACATGTGAAGAGAATGCTACTTTGCGAGATGAGGTCAAAGATCTTCGTTCTCAGGTAGATGTTTTGAAGGCATTGGTAAGTCGCATCCTTGAAGAAGTTCTTCGTCCGGTCGAGAGTAAAGCTCCTCCATCTAATGGTTCGAGTGATGATAATTAGTTATGATATTCTACCATCTATCTTGGTCGATATTTTTGCTGATAGTAGGATGTGTGTTGATCTATGATGGTGAAAGACTTACTGTTAAGTTCTAATTTTTATTAAGAATGCGAACATTAGAAGATGATATTACTTTATATTACATTGGTATATGAACGATTGAAGTGAATACTTTCTTGGGTTTTGGAAGAATGAAATTGAGTTTTACTTATTCTCGTGTTCGTTATAATTAGCCTTGTTTTATTTAGTATTGTTTCAGTATCATTTTCAAAAATTGAGATTTTAGTTGATATTTCGTAGTAGATAACATACTATGACTACAACATGGTTACTGTTACATTATAATAGCAACCAAACTAATACCTACTACGACCAAATAAAGTGAAATTTCAAGACAAACAATTATTATACAACGACCAATTATGTAGATGTTATGGCAATCTACAACCAACTTTTAGTTGCGCTAATTGGCTTTCGTCAACCAATTATGTGGTTGTTAACACATTCTACGACCAACTGTTGATTGAGTTAATTGTCTTTTGCCGACCAAAATATAAAAGTACAACAATAACTATGGTCGTTGATAAAATAATATGGTTGCCTAAAATTCTTTTTCCAACCAAATATTTGATTGCGGAAAAGGAAACTAACCAAATTGGTTGCATCACACGCTTTTTTGTCAACCAATCTCGTAGCTATAACGGCCAACTGCTCAGTCGCAGAAAACAAAAGTTGGTTAGATGATGAAGTACATAACGACGAGGGGTTGGTTGCGGAAAGTCTGATATTCAATGACCAGCTCCTTAGTTGGTCGGGACAAACTTTTCTCAACCAGGTTTCAGCGACCACAAGCCAACAACGAATGTTTGGTTGGCAAAGAATAACAACAACCAATTTCGAGTATTCTATGACCAAAATATTGGTTGTTAAATGCGATATTTCTTGTAGTGATAGTTTATCTAAAACAGAGCATGAAAGTGCATCGAGGATGTACCTGTCGTACAGCAAAATACTTTGTGGATCTCTACCTAGTAGTTAATCAAGGGAAAAGTGAAAGTGGAGATTAATTTCCTTGATTAGGATGGTCAAGTAGTGACTTACTTTGATATTTTTTATTTCTTTGCCGATTCAAAAAGGAATATTGGTAACCTGATTGGTGGTTAATCATAATAAATTGTTCTAGTTGATAGTGTAACTACACACACCATTTTTCAAAGGCGAAGTACTTTCTGAATTAACATTAGTTGAAAATAATGTTAATACTATATATCAGGGGCATCGAACATCATCAAAAGCTTCATAAAAGCTTGTATTATTTTGGCAAATAATACTAAATTGTATATTGATGATGCAAGTTAACAAATTCAAGATAAATTTGCTGATTTTTAAATATATCTAACGGATACTACATTGAGATAATGCAAAAGGATAATAACATTTTTACATAAATTTCTTTGTATCTGGCCGAAAGCAGATACAGGAAAGATTCTCGGCACTACCATTTGAAATGTATTATACATTCATAAGAGCAATTGCGACAAAACATGTCATGAACCTGAAGTTCGTTGACCGAGAGAACTTTATACCTTGGCATGATAGGTTTGGACATACATAAGCAACGATGATGCGGTAGATAATTCACATGGGTATAATCTAAAGAATCAGAAGTTTCTTTTAGCAAATGGTTTCTCATGTGCTGCTTGTGAGTAAGGCAAGTTGGTCATCAAACCTTCCAATATGAAGGTTAATACTGAGTCTCCAATCTTCTTGAAAAGAATTCATGGATATGTATGTGGGCTGATATACCTACTATGTGGACCATTTATTAATTTATGGTATTGATTGATACTTCTATTAGATGGTCCCATTTTCACTTACTTTCTACTAGAAATGCAATGTTTGCTAGAGTACTTACTCATAGAATAAAAATAAAAGCCCAATTCCTGGAATGAAGAAAGTTTGCCTTGATGATGCTAGTGAGTTTTGATTTCAAGCATTTGGTGATTATTGCATGACAATCAGAATTGAGGTTGAACATTTAGTTGCTCGTGTCCACACTCAAAATGGTTTAGCAGAACTATTCGGTTAATTGTTAGATCATTGTTTATATTCTCTCTAGCGGCATGTTTTTGGTTGAGAATCTGATGTCTCTTTTTAAAAAGTTTTTGGTTGTGATGTTCTGATACATTACTTATTATATTGGACCAGAAGTTCAACATTATGAAAATTTTATTGTTTGGCATAACCGATTAGACAATCTCGGTTTGTTAATGATAATAACTATCGAAAATCATGTGAAGAATAGAAGGTTCTTCTATTTAAAAAACTTCTCGTGTGCTGCAAGTTCTTAGGCAATTTGATTATTAATAATCTCTAGCTATTTGGAAGGTCACATGTCAAACTCGTAACTAGAAATTTACGAGAATATTTGCTTAATTCATTGATTATGAGCATAAGTTCCAGATATCATAAAAGACATATGTATCTTACTAGTGAATTTTATCCCAAAAATCATTAATTATTTATGTCTTGGTTGGGATATTAATTGCTAATGGTTAGCAAAATAATATTATACGCCTCAAGTTATTTGTTACACTATTAATTGAGAACAATCATTTGTGTTTAAGTGATATTGATTTTTTATTTGTAGCAATATTCTTATATAACATAACATGCCGATAGAGGATATGACACCCCTATATTTGGCTTACAGTCAGAATATTTAGTTTACATTCAGAAGCCTTCATTTAAAGTTGATAAGTACGATATGTATAGTCGCTCCACCACACGTACTAAGATGGATATTATTATAATGCTGAGAATACAAATTGAATTTGAATCCCTTTTGTATACTTCCTCCATGAAGGATGATATATTATATCATGTTTTTCGACTACTTTTTAAATTAAATAGTCTTCTCAATATTAAGGGGAGGAATTTAGGAAATGCATAATTAAAATCCTCGCATATATAATGCAAACTTGAAGTTTGCAAGATAGTATACATTTCAGATTACTGACTGTATAGTTACCAATAAATATACTATGCTAAATGCTCTATCGTGGATTGATACAAGACCCTATAAAAGGATTTGAGATATTAACAGCATGCCTGAAACATGACGTTGTCGATTCCTAAATAAACATCATGAAAAGGAATATGAAGTAAATACTTGTGATAGTCTTTTTTAGGCATATATACTCCATAAGAGTATTCAGACATAACTAATTAAAAAGTGCCTAAAGAGGCTGAGGTACTTAAAATTACTGAAATAAAGAGATCTCGAGAAGTTATGTCTATAATGAGATCAGATGGAATCGACAAGAAATAATAGACGACTACATATGCTTATGAGCTCAATAAATAACGATAATGATGCATTAATTACATCAAAATTATTGACATTGGATATTGGCCAACATAGAAACACAATTCTACATATCGTTACAATGTTAATATATAACAAACGATACTAATGCTAAAAGAGCATTAAATATGTGTTAGATGTTATTGAAACGTGAAATTTCATTTGACTGGAAATATATGAAATTATATTGTTAGATTTGATATGCTTGAATAACATATAAAGAACTTAAAGTTCTTGTATACATTGTCAATTAATATGAGGGAGATATGTGTTGTACTCTTTTTTCTTTAACTAAGGTTTTGTTCCAATAGGTTTTCTTAGCAAGATTTTTAATGAGGCAACACCGATGACGTGTCCAAAGAATAATGTATTCTTTTTCCTTTACTTGGACTTTTCCCACTGGGTTTTTTCTTGTAAGGTTTTAACGATGCATATTCTTTGTATAATAAATGTTTGTGACATATGTGATGCTGACCTTCAATATAAAACTCCTGAAGAGTGGATACTGCCTGAAGCAGAATATATTATAAAGTATTGAAGATATTGGAAAGATATGAAAAGCTAAAGACAAGAACCCTTGTTCGCTGGAATCAGGGGGAACTGTTGTATTCTCTTTCCTTCGATCAGTTTTTGTCCCACTTGGGTTTTTCTGACAAGGTTTTAATGAGACATCATTTGGACACTCCAAAATTGATCAGAACTGATTGTATTCTTTTTCTTCTTAGTTCAGTATATTTTTCCCACATGGTTTTTCCCAAACGAGGTTTTTGAAAAGACAATTATTGTATAGAATAATTATTCATGGGGAAATATTGTAAATAATTATGTAATTAGTGAATGATTATTATACCCTTGAAATTCTAAACTTGTACCTATAAATAAGTTACTCTAGTTTTTATGTTGACTCTCTAACTTTTTTCTCTATTTTTTATTCTTTCCTTCAAGTTCATAGTTCATAAGAAGAACAATGAAAAGATAAAATAAAAAAGAACAAGAAAAAGAAAAAAAATGTTTTTTATTTATTTAATTTGAAAAGAATAAAACACGTTGTTAATTGGTCTTTTTCAATCTCTCATAAATTGCCGACAAGTCCGCTGCAAAGAAAAAATTTTGACGTCCATGATTTGAAAGCATGGGAAAGTAATGGATGAAATAAAGGGGTCCACATAGGAGAAAAGGCATCTACCATCCAAATCCATTCCTCCATTTTTTTTTCCTTTTTTTTTTGTTGTCAAAATCATCAAATTGAGTGAGTGTGTTGGATGAGTTGCATACATACATGTAACGCGTTTTTCGTATCTCGATACTATCAAATACTATATATAGTTTAAATGAACTTAACTTTTTAACATGTTAAGGTCCAAATACAAGACAATATAAGATAACAAGCTATTATTTTCTGACTAAGTATATTAATATCACGACATGGTTAGAACGTGCCTAAACATGTTTAAGTATGATGTTTGAGGAAAAGCAATGCTTATTTTGGCACGATTAAGTGTGATTAAATGCTACGCATGTGGAAGCAACGCAATTATGGGTGATCTTTTTGTTGAAAGTACTTTATTATCTAAACCTTGTTATTATGTAACAAAAATGCACTTGAAGAACAAGTCGGAGACCACTAATACATAGATCATATCATTATCTTGGCATGATTAGCACATATGATGTAATATAAGCTAAGAATATACGAAATTCAAAAGCAGTGGCTATTTTTCTCGTCACCAGTTATAGGATGTGGATTCTTGCAAGTATTATTGAGGAGAATTAGCCCCCTTTTCTTGAGAAATGGTCACACCCATAATAGAATAAAGGAAGCATAACTGATCTGTCTAAGGTTTTTAATGTATAAGAATATTCATTTTGGCTGGTCATTAATTATTTAGTGATTAGCATTCTTCCTTATCGAATCCGAGGTAAACACGTCACCGTCTACCTGCCACGTAGGCAAATGTGGACACATAGTCAAAAGTGCTAGCATGTCAACTCCCAATTGCAGAAATCCTTTTTTTTTTTTTTTTACATTCCAATTTGGCCACCCTGGGGTTTATATTCTTCTTTGCTTTTCACACTAACTGTTGCTAACTTAGGAAAGTCCTACCAACGTGTAGGTAGCACATTGATCTAGCTAGTGTTCTAAAAAATGTAAAGATTCCTGCTTATTAAGTAGACTAAAGAGGAAAACATAAGTGAAAAACTATGAGTTCTTAAGCGAGAGAAAACAGAAAAAGTTACGATATATAAATTAAATAAGGTGAGATGAGGAAGTCCTTCCATCGCCTCATCATGTTTTATACTTTTTTAGAACTTTAGATAGATCATCATGGGCTGATCCAGCTATGGGCGGACACTAGAAATCTTGGGTCAGCCCCAAATTGTAGAGTACTTGGAATATCTTGAAATTAAATATATGTCAAGTATAATACACAGCATGCATGAATTTCAATGTCATATTTTTTATTTTTATGCCTTAAAGAAGCAATAAAGCATGCATTGGACCATTAAAATTCGATTTATTGCCTTTGATGCATGCTTATAAGCATGGATTTTCTGATAGAAGCACGCATGAATGCACTATGACATGCCGCTAAATATGCATAAATACTTTAAAAAGAAGGCTTGACAATCCATGTGTCGTGGCATTGAATAAATAGTTTTTAACAAGATTTCGAAAAAGCATAAAGTGGAAAAAAAAATAGATGGTAGACTTTACACTTCAACGCGCTTTTTCACGCTTAAAGTTGTTTGTCCACCGTCTACAATTTAACATTTTTTAGAACATTGATTTGCAGTCACTTCAAAGAGTACTCAATCTAGATAGCTGGTCCTATCCCAGACCTCTATTCCCCACTCAACTACTCTTATCCTGATCTTGAGTTAGTTTCATTTACTAGTACGTCTAATCTCGATTGATAAAGAGAATCGTTTGAACATAAGGAATTGAACGTTTTACTCCTTTGGCCTTCTGGGTAGAGACTTCTACAGTCGAGACCGAACAAGTTCTGATATCTTTAAATTACCTATCGCGTCTGGCTTTAGGTTACAAGGTGTCCGAAGTCATCTTTCAAGTATATAACAAACCCATTCTCCACCAATCCTAAGATTGTGAGGAATAAGTTCAATTCTCCACTGAAACCTTACCATTGAATGTCTAATTATTCCAAATGCTTATATAAAAATTCTATTTTAACTTAGCAAGTTGTAGTTCTAGATTTGGTCCATGAATCTGTTCTTAAAAGCATCATCATAGGACTAAACAAGCCATTATTCCTCACAATCTTTTTTATGTTTCAGGACACAAATACTAAGTAATTCAACTAAGACTATAACTGAATATCAGCCAAGTATTATAATGTATATGAAGTAGATTGCGTTGGTGTTGCTCAATTAACCATTAGTCTATTATCTTAAGCCGAAAAAGACTTCCTCAGAATATACCTTTGATCTATGTGAAGGAAGCATCATCAAGTCCCTTCTCCCAAATGATTTAGTAATCGAAGATTAGTGCCAAATATGTTAAAATGAATTCGATTAAAATGAATTTGTTCGAAAGGGAGCCCGATAAAGGCTGCAGGAAAGGCAACAAGAGAACGTGAATAGTAATTGGAATAATTGCAATCTAAACGGACTAATGAGGACTCATTTGAGTGTAAGTCTGGTGCCAATAGTCGAGATATTTTCTGACTCCAATAGTATATCTTTAAGTCATATATGTGCTAAGGGTGTGAGCCGGTCATTCATCAATCACACCAATTGGATTATGATTTATGAGCTTTATTGAGGGATTTCAGTGACTAGCCATATATGGGCGAAACATGTTGTCATAAAGAAGGTTTTGCCGAAGAAACCTGACACACACATACATACATATATGCATACGGCTAATTAATTTGGGGACGAAAAGAATACCAGTGGACATCCATCTTCAAATGGCATTTGCATTATTGTGAAAAAAATGGAATCAATCAAAGAAAGAATGGAATTTGGCAATGGATGTGCGTTATAAAGAATTGATTCCCCATGTGAACATTTCTCCAGTCTTATGATTTGAACCTCAACCATGTGTAGACTAAGAGCGATAACTCAAATGGCAAAAAGCACTTCGTATCAAGACGAGATCTTGAATTCGAGTTTATACCCCTCTCTGAAGTTCCTCCAATTATATTAAAATGAAAAAAAGATTAAAAAAAAAACCTCAACCATGTGGACAAGCCAACTCATCAACAAGGAATATATGCATCTTACAATATTGGAATGCGTAAACACGTGTATTTTTCCACTTCATCCACTCAAGCCATCCACGTTGGCAAGCAATGCAACCTAAATATCCTTCCACGTGGCAATAACGACGTCCCCTCATAACACCTTACCTGAATTGGACAGAATATATCGAATTCTTTGCAAAATAATGCATTGGGAATCATGTAAAAGAAGTAGCATTATTGCATTTAAGGTGAAAAATAAGTGATTCTATGCATGAATAGGGCAGTTCATAGAGCTTCAACCCTCCCCACATGTCCCCTCATCCAAAAGAAAGTAAATAAATTAAGCTTTCGGAATCCCATAAGGGAACTGAAGCTCAGACCTCAGAAGAAAGAAAAGTTAAGTTTAGGGTCCCACCAAACAAGTTCTTAACATGTATATAAACTGCCATACTCCATTTGCGAATTCATTTAACTCCAAGCAATCTCTTCTTCTACCAATCCACTAGCAATTACATCCCTTATTCCTTCCATTCATTCACCTTTCCAAGAGCTAGGTAAGCCTTTATTGCATTGTTCTTGCAATAAATGGATGATTCAGTACCCGACTAGACTCAACAGACATGATTTTATCTCGATTTTCTTGTTTCTTATTATCGAGTATTTGATGTCTGTTTGCAGATAACAATATCATACAGACAATGAGCAGTGGAGATTGGATGTGTGCTGCATGCCAGCACCTCAACTTCAAGAAACGAGAGTCGTGTCAAAGATGTAGCTGCCCAAAATATGCCACGGAAGCTGATGTGGCGGCGTACATGAACAGAACCGAAGTATTGGCCGGCGACTGGTATTGTGGCGCTTTGAATTGCGGTTCACACAACTATGCAAGCCGAACTAGCTGCTATCGATGTGGTGCATCAAGAGATTATTGTGGATATGGCGCTGGATTGATGGCACCGGCCGGTTATGGATACGATGCCAGTGTGGTTCCCGGTTGGAAAACTGGCGATTGGATTTGCGCACGGTAAAGGAACCGCTCATTTTCTTTTCTATACCAACTTAAGTTTTTAAACGAGATGGTTTCAATAATTAGTTTACATTGGCTTTGGGAGTATTTTCTTTCTTATATAAATCAAATGATACTTTTTTGCAAGTGTAAACACTCCAAAAAACCTGCATTCTTTCACAAAGTTAGACTGCCAAAAAAAAAAGAAAAAAGGAAAAAGAAAACCTTCCAATGTGTTTTGGGCATTTGCACTGCTAATGGTCAAAAAGTCAAAAGTTTTTTTTTTTTTGCCCTTTTTCCTTTTTGTCATTTGAATTTTATATCTAATATGAGTTTCTTATGTGTTCAGAGTAGGATGTGGTGTGCACAATTATGCTAGCAGGATGGAGTGCTTCAAATGCAAGACGCCAAAGGATTTTGGTAAGCATTATATTATATTATATATATATAATTAGATTACTATAGAAAATTTATAATTTTATAATCCAAGGCACTTATATTACTTTCTCTTTTTATTTTAATTTCCTTTGCAGGAGGAGCAATGTAGGAAGCCATTAAGCATGCAAGAATTATATTATTATTAGTTGTATTAGAGAACCCTTGATCTTTTCTATTGTTTCCTTGGTCACTTTTTCGCTCCTTTCCCATGTATTTCTTCAAGTGGTTAATTAACTCAAGAAGGAATTCTAACTTCACAATGGTGCATTACATTTTACTTTCCTTTTCTCGCACTCATAACGCTAGATTTAACAATACTAATACCATTAAAGAAGAAAAAGAAGTAATTAAAGTCTCGTCTAATACTGTGTAGCATACCGCCAGCATATGGAGTTATGGAGTACATGTTTAGTACGCTGGAATGTGTAGTGTATAGAATGGTATGACTATGAAAAGGGGGAAGAACTTCAAATATTGCGTCATACGTTTATTTTATTTTAAGTAATATTAGTGTCGACTGTCGAGTGCCATGCACAAAACACGTTATGTGATGTTTATAAGAGTAATTTGATTAAGATTCAGATGATCTCAAGATTCACAGAATCTACATGGGTAGTTCAATTCTTGTTCTGGTCCTCTGGGGCAACAAAGGGTTGATTCTTTTAGAAAAGCATAATATCAACTCGCATGAAATGAAATCTTAATAATTTAGAGAATAGATAAGAACCAGATGCTATTCCTCTTTATAAGCACCTGTGGAAAGGGTCAATTGCAACTTTTTCGCTTGATTGGTTTCGCAATTCCTTTGGGTCCTCGACTTCGACGCAAGATCGAACGAAGAAATTTTATTCGCCGTGTAATTTGCTTTTCTTTTGATCCATTAGAACATTGCATTTTTTAGATAAAAATGCTGAATTTGGCAATTATATAGGCTTATGTGTGGAAGTCCAAAATAAGCTTAAAAGAATTTTGGTTTTTCAACATTTGATTTGACTGATGTTTAGAAAGAGGACTAATTACAAAACTACTGCTAGTAGTGGGGGCACACTAAAAACAACCCCATCTCATCTCTTAACATCTCTAAAGATTCTCTGGTCCTTAGTTTCACAACGCATAGCATTAATGTCAAAATTTGGGGTTCATTTTAAAAGGTCAAGGTTCTGATATCATATTATGAAATAGGTTTTTTGAGAGTTGATTACTTGATTTTCCGAAAAGTGATATTTTTATAAGAATGTGTGATTAAAAAGTAATAGAGGGAATTGTGAAAAATGTTTTTTTTAAAAGAATGTATGGCTAAAAATGAATTGACACAAAAAAATTGAGAAGAATTGATTCTTGAAAAATTAATTTCATACAAACTTGCAGTTCCATTTTAAGACGTAAAAGGCCAATCTCATTAAGACAAGTAGCCTCCTTATACATTGGTCATTAGTTCCATACTTATTCAATGTGGAAATATATCCATTAACAGTTAAGACATGAAACAAGAGCTTGGGTTCATACAGTGGCCCCAGCTTTCCCTCCCAGTTAGGGGTGGGCATCGGCTGGGTCGGGGTCGGGTTTGGGCCCAACCCGAACCCGACCCGACAAATTTCGGGTTTCAGCTTCAGAAACCGAGCCGACCCGGTTTGGTGAGTCAACCGACTCGACCCGAGTTGACTCGGATTGAGTCGGGTTGACTCGGTTCACGGGTTGGGCCGCCATATACCAGCCCAAATCACAATGCGGCTTAAGTTCCTAAAAAATTCTTAAAAAGCCAATTTTTTAGTGTTTTAAGTGAAATTGTCAAAAGAAAAAACAAACTAATAATAAAGAATGAAAACGTTGTGACCTTAAAACGAAAAAAAATAAAAATTGGTAAAAAAAAAAAATATCACCGAGTTGACCGAGTCTGGTTAAGCGGGTTGACTCGGGTTGCACCGAGTCAACCCGAAACCCGACTCGACCCGATCGGGTCCCTTCTACCCCAACCCGCCACCGACCCGATTACTGTAGAAAACCGACCCGACCCGACCCGTTTCGAGTCGGTTGAGTCGGTTTTGGCGGTTTTCCAGATCGAACGCCCACCCCTACTCCCAGTGCAGTTGTCATTTTGATATTGTGATAGGTCAACAATATCCTCACCTTGAGGCGTCATAGTTTGTTGACTAAAGCAATAGCTCAATTTGTATTGTGAATAGTAGTACAAACATCAATTTAAAACATAGACGCAAAAAAAACGAAGGTAGATAATTGAACTAAAGTAATTTGTATAAATATTGAAATCAAATTTTCATACTAAATCAACTATACACTTAGATTGAGTGAATTAACATATTTTAAAAATAATAATTAATAGTTCTTAAATAGAAATTATGAAGGTTAAGTAATAAAATTACATCTTGTATCAATATTTCATGAAGGATAAAGCATTAAACAAAACCAAAGAATAGACGGAGACCCATCACCGTCATCCCTCTCCAGTCTTCACAGGCAAGCTTTCTTTATCTCCGATAACCAAAAAGAATTCTTCCAAATTTCTGTGTGGTCATATGAGTGTACCCGCTCTATACTAATTCCGCCCCTAAGTTCAGGGAAGTATAAGATTCCCGCAACTTGTATATCTCGAGGTTAGGGACAATAATAAGATGGATAGGTTTGTGGAGTACGATTTTATTAACTTCTTTAACCCTGGTTATCTTAATCAAGTTAAAGAGCTGTTAAAATTAATGGGGGGCTCTTAGGTGTATATATGTCAAAAAATATTGACATTATATTCAAAAAATCTTCCAATGAAATAATGTCCACATTGTATATTTGGCAAGTTATGATTAGGTATTTTAAAAAAATAGAGTGAGAGAAATTTTTTGATTAGATAAATTAATGTTTGATATTGTCATGGAGTGACATTCTCCATGACAATGTCAAGTATTAATGTGCCAAATAAGTATTTTTTTGACAATTGTCAATTTATTCTATGACTATGACTATGCACTGGAGATGCTTTCAAAGCTTACTACGATTTCTCAAAGGTGCGGCCCGGCAGGACTTAAAGTATCTATTTCTTTTGTCTGATTTATCCAAGGGGAATTTTAAAAAATGGTAACTATATCACCACTACAATAATTTTGTTCTCCTTACCACATTATTATATATCCACCGCAAGTAATATTGTCGTTTTAATTAAAACACCACATTAGATTTACACTTATAACCTACCTTTTTTTTTAATCCAACACTTATAACCTACCTCTTAAAAGTTATAAAAAATATGATAATAATATATTATTATACCCTAAAATACCTTTCAATCTTGATTTTCTCTTCTTCCACCACAATCAATTCGATCTTCCAACATAATCAATTCAATAGAATCAATCAACATTCAAGCATTCATCAGCCCAACTATTCATCAATTCAATTTTTTTAAGCATTCATCGATTCAATATTGGCACAGAGATAAAAGTTAAGTGTCATACCAGCTCAGGTGTTTGTTCCAATTTGCCAAAAATTAAAATCTAATAAAAACATAAGAAAAATCATCACTCATAAATTCTTAATAATTATGTGTCTATTAAAATTGAAAGTCACGTTTTCTTTTTTTCCTTGAACTCACGATTAAGAAAATTTTATCAAGATGCTATTTTGAGTTTTACTTAGATTATTAACTATGGTGTACAATACAAAAGAATGAGAGATAATAAAACGAAAAAACTATTCTGAATAATTACTATGGTGCTGGAGTTTTTGTTTATTTCTTTACTTAGAAAAAAAAATTCTCATCAATTATATTGCATAGAAATATGAATAGCTCATGTCAACAATAGATGTTTATTGGAGTGCCAAAGGAAATAAAGGAACCGGATCTGTGTTGCAATGCAATTTGCCGGCCACGAGAAAGAAAATCTAGAGAGGAGATGGGTGAACAAAATAAGGAAGATAAAATGGTTAAATATTAATTGTAGTGATAGAGAAAAAAATTATATTAAGAATATATTAAAGTAAGGTTATTGAAGTAAGTTTACTTAAGGATATTTAAGTAAATAAGAAAAATGTGATGAGAGAATGAATTAATGTGGTAGTAATATAATTACCTTTAAAAAACGACCGAATTTCATATGGTAAGGGCAAAAATTTTCACTTTCATAACTTAGACAAAAAATGGCCAAATTTTGAATACAATGTCGTTTCTATCCTTTTCTGCTTATTCTAGACATTTATGAGTGTCTAGGCTCTAGCTGTACATTTCATATGTCTACATTTAATGTCTAGCTATACAGTTAGTTTCAGTGTACACAATTTGGAATTTAATTCTATATAGTTAGATATATCATTACTAGTTAGGAGTATTTTTGTCCAAAAAAATTAAAAATGTCATTATCACAAAAGTTATTAAACAGATCTAGTTTTGGAAAGACCTTTGGCAATTATTTGGAGTTATTTGGAATTACATTTTTAGTGTGAGGGTAATTTGTTCACAAAATGGCAAAAAGGACTTTTTTTTTGGGGGAGAAGTTCAAAAGTGATCTATGTTTGGAAATGACATATAAAAAGTATACATTTTTAAGAAACTCCTCTTTATTTTTCTAATTTTTTTACTAGAGTTCAACCGTGGGATGCACACAAATTGTGCTCAACGGTAGTGGAGTCTATAACCAAATGGTTTTTTTGAAAATGAATAGTAGAGATTTGTGTAGTATATATAGGTCTATAAAATATATGGATGTGGTTACTTTGACTAAATTCTGTTTTTAAGTAAACATGGTTTGTAAACGATGACAGGGCATATGAAATAGATTTTTTTATAATCAATTCTTATCTCAATTCACAACCACTTTTTCTTCTTTTTTTAATCTTGCATGATTTGTAACTCTAAACTAGTGGACATGCAAATAGAGCTATTTATGACTAAGAAAAAAAATACTTTTCCATAGCACGTGAGACCATCAAAAGAGATTAATTTCCAACGAGTCCTCAAAGTCTCAAAAGGGTTTCAAAATAAAAGTTTTGCTGCTTTCCGTGAAATTTTTAAGTTTTTCACTATGACGGTAGCTAATTTTGCCCCCAGTGCTGGTGAATTATAAATTAAATTGATGTGTATGTAGATTGGCTTGTGAATTATAGCTAATTTTTCACTGCTCGTGCAGGGACTACTGGTAAAGATTTACAGCAATAGCCAATCGGGTGCATGTGCATCAGATTAATGCAGTTAAAAAAGTCTTACAAGTCATTTAAAGAAAAATAAAAAAAAAAATGTCTTATAAAGTATTGAATGATTGAAATATGATGAAATTTCTGTATCTGTGAAGTAACATTTTGTGATTCTGTAGATACACAAATGAATCAATTGAAACCTCTGTTTCTTATAATTTGATGACTCAAGTAGAGAAGTAAAAAGTAACCTTAATCTGAAGACCTATCGGCCCGAGACCATCGACATCGTATACGAATAACTCGAGGAAGGAGTATCAGTATTCATTTGGGGATTTTCCACCAGAGCAAATCTAGGCCTGGCCGGAGCATCTCCTTCTTCATCAATGGATAACAAATCTACAACAAGCATTTGGGAATCGGGCGGTTCCTCGACCGGTACTCGTCCCTCGAGCATTTCGACCACCGTGGCCATGCTCGGCCTCAGCTTTGCCTTGTCTTGTATGCACCATAAGGCCGTACAAACTAGTCTCTTTAATTGGTTCTCATCTACCCCTCTGGCTTGTACCAACCTCGAATCGGCGATTTCCATAAGTTTCCCATCTTTCAATCTCTCACTCACAATCTTGGGGAAGAATTGAAACTTCTTTTTCGAATTGTCGCTGCCGTTTTCTATTACACAAACATTTCTTCGTCCCCCGATGATCTCTAGCAACACCATCCCATAGCTATACACGTCACACTTCTCAGAAATCCCATTTTCCAAGAGCCATTCAGGGGCCAAGTACCCTCTAGTCCCCCTGATCGTCGTCACTACTCGACTCTCATCTCTCCCTTTTAGCTTCGCAAGCCCAAAATCCGACACAAGTGCGCGATAGTTATGGTCAAGAAGTATATTTTCCGGCTTGATATCTAGATGCAATATACACGACCGGCAATCGTGATGCAAGTACGCGAGTGCTCTTGCGACATCAATAGCGACGCGAAACCTTGCGTGCCACGACAAACATGCGCTACGTCGACCACAACTCTCCGGCTTGGGGAAAATCCAATTATCCAACGAGCCGTTATAAATGAACTCGTAAACGAGGAAACGAGGACCGGTTGACGAGATACAAAACCCGAGAAGCCGTACAAGATGTACATGTTGCACACTAGCAATGGCTGCAACCTCTGATTTAAATTCCTTCTCCCCACGCTCTTCTCCTTCGATCCTTTTAACCGCAACCGCCGTCCCATCACTCAATATCCCTTTAAAAACCGAAGCGGACGCTCCCCTGCCGACGAGGGATCGGAAGCCATCCGTCGCCACTTCGAGCTCCCGGTACCGGAACTTGGTCGGAACTCCGGCAACTTTCCTAAGGAAACTATACTCAATCCGAAGCTCCCTGCCTTCCGAACTGAATCGCCGTTCGAGCTGATTCCTTCGAGCATTGAACTGACCCCGGATCACAAGAAATGCAAAAACTGCTAGAATTGCTGCAATATCAGCTCCACATATAAGAAAAAATGTCTTGGAAAGCTTCAAACAGACACGAGCAACGATGGTGACAATTACAAGAAGAAGCACTAAGAAAAATGCAATCAGATTTGCTTTTCTGTCTTCCATCAATTTGGCATTGCTGATTTCAAGAATAAAAGCAAGAAATTGGAATTTCTTGTTCGGATACTGTTCATGCTTCTTGGAATCTGATCAAAGTTGAAATCAAATAAAACACTACTACTCTTCCAGGGAAAAGTGGGTAGTTTGATCTTGCAATTATTTCATTTAATTAAGATGAATGGTGGACTAAATATAGCATGTTCATAGGCTGAATTGTTTGACTTCATATTTATATTTATGGTTTATACAGCGACATGGACAGAGACTCTTTCTTCTTGGTACTTTTCATCCCTACGATACTTGACAAGTTGACAAAGTCAATAAAGGCTCACCTAAATTATATATCTGTCAAGAATTGTTGGAAAACTTCGAGATTTACGAAGTCCGCCAATGTGTCGTATGTTCGAGACAACCTAAAATCAGACTCTCGTAAAAAATAAGAAAGGTAGAGAGAGTTGTTTCAGATAGAAAAAACAAGAAAAAAAACCTTCATCCTAAGGAATTAATTAATGCCAGTATATATAAATAATCTTTGATTGGAAAATAAAAATTATTTTCCCTTTTCCTAGTCAACTCTTTTACATATCCATGCAAGTGGCTTCTTCAAAATCCCATGGGGTGTAGGTGTTCGTTTTCTCACTACACTAGAGAAATTATAACGGTCGTGACTTGGCAAGGTGGCGGGCAATCCCAACAATGATAGGAACTCCGTCCCTCAACCGCTGTAGGCAGGGGCGTAGACAGAAGATTGTTAAATGGTAGCCAAAACTTGCTAAAACTTAACAATCTCTAGTCGAAATACTAAAAAAAATTTAAAATTATTTCGAAGGGTAAAAAAAATATATTTTTTTCAAAAACAAGAGTATTCGGGGATCGGGTTGGCTACCTCTGGATCCCCCCTGACCACAGGTTAAGGGATTCAAACGGGATGAGGAATTCTCAACTTAACGGACGAAAAGATGGGAATGAAAATAACAAGTCATTTCCAAAGAAAGGACAAGGCAGTAATGCGAATTAGTGTCGTCGTCTAGCTGAGTCCCATGTACATTTATTTTAATAGTTTGTAACTTCTTTTATGAGTTGTTTGTTTGGTGGGTTAAATTATGTCACTGTATCTGACTAGTAATTTTTTTAAGGGAAATATGTGCTTATTAGAATAATTAGTAAGTATTATTTATTGGTAAAAAAATTGATATCATTAACGAATATATAACCAAAGAACAGGTTAAAATATATTAATAGAGAGTAAACAAGGATTTTTGTAATCCTCAATGGCTCAACCTGCCCCGTTTCACCCACCCCCAATCTCGATTAAATAGGATGGGATGGGGTTGAGAATTTTTTGGCAAGCCGGGAGCAGAGATTACCTGTACACTCCACTGCCATTCCGTCAACTCTGATCTCCCGTCAAAAATATGCGAAACATGTAGTTATAATTGAGAAACGGGACAATTTCCCTTACCTATCAGTCTAACAAATAGATCTGATAAAGTAGTTTTATCATTTAGATTGAAATAATCATACTGACCAGATCAAATTCATTAAAACCATTTAAGATTTTTGTAAGCCTCTCAAATTAACTCTCCAAATTTACTTATTATTAGTCACTCATTAATCATCCCTAATGCTGATTCCTACCCCCCACTCTCCTAATCATTCCTATCCCAAGCTTCCTCTCGTCCCTTCGTTTAATAGGCGAAATCCAAAATTTGGCATCAATTCATAAAGACTCTGCAACTCACCTTTCCAACTGTACCCAAACTGATAATTAGACAATCATTTTGTAAACATTTACTTGCAAATATCATTTTCTTTAGCATGATAAGATAGATACTCTACGAATCTCCAACATTCAACTTAACTCATTGTCTCTTTTATTTCAAAAAAAAAAAAAACAAAGAGAGAAAAAATGTGTTGGCTAACGGGCTCCAATTTAAAAATATGAGAGTGACTAGCATATATAAAAATCAAACAAGTTTTGACATTTGAGTAGGTATGTGTTGCGGATTTTGACAAATCAATTTCTATCTTTTTCTTTTTCTTCTTTTTTTTTTCCTTATGGAAATAATTTTGCTTAAAGTCAACAATCTGTATATTATGTGTACTTTATATATTTATTACATGACGCGTAGATTTTTACGTGTAAAACCCCAAAGAAGGCTGTGTACCATTAAAGTTCAACCTTTGACTATTATTATTGTCTTTGAGGTCATTGTGTGGAAACACAAATCGGAGAGGATAGTGAAGGAAGAAATTTCTTTCTCTTTTTTTTTTTTTTCGCCTTCAAAATTTGTTGATAAACTGTTAGTTATTTTCCCCTTTGAATTCTAATATATATATTATGCTTATATACATTCTCTTTTCCTATTCCACACTTCTTCTACCCACAATATTGACTATATATGTAAGTGTGTATACTTACTATAGGTCAAAGGTTAAAATTCTCCTATAAGCACGTTTAAATTTTTAAAAATATCTACTAATTTTATTTGGATTTCTTAAATTGATTGTTTCTTTTTTGAAAGATCTTAAATTTTATTGTTATTCCAACAAAAAATACTATTATTGGATCACACTTTTATAAGGGACTCTTTGATTCTTTTTTTGTATAATTGGGGGTACTGTAAAGAGACTCAAACCCATAATTTCAGTCTTGGTACGTAGTCCTCCTACTACTTGAACTATCAGCCTTGATTAAGGACTCTTAGGTACTTAGGTGTGGAGTTTTTGAATTTTGTTTGTAACTACTAGAGGCCCGTGAAACAAAGAGAAGATGTACAAGAAGAAGATACCCAGCCACAAGAAGAAAGGAAAATGATTGAATAAACGAACTTCTGTACACATCTCAGATGTGTTGATATCAATGATGGCCTTTTGTAGTGTGTTATTTATCACGGTTATGTATATTATAGTTAGTTAATAAACTCTATTATGGCAAAATTTGCCATCATAAAAAAATCTTTTAGTAATAACGGTTTAAAACCAAAGATATTAATATTAATGGGAAAATTAAAAAAATCAATATTATATATATATATATATACACACACACTATATATATTATTATATATGTTTAAAACCATTAAATTAAAATTTTAAATCAAAGATATTTTGCATGCGGAGCATTATTAATTTATTATTATGAGAAAAATTTTTAAATATTACCTAACAAATTGCTTTCGATTGATCATTCAACTTCAGTTTATTTCAATTTGATCACCTAACTTTTATTTCAAGTTCAACTGTTATCAAGCTAATTTCTTTAATTTTATGATGCAGCAATTGAAATTCATTGTTCAAAATATATGTTTGAGACCGCTATTTTATGGTATTCATTTTGAAACAATTAAACAAATTATATATGCTTTTTATTTTAAAAGAATGATCATCTACAATTTTACAAATGATAACATGCATACGCATGTATTCAAACCTTGGTGACTATATTTTGAGAATTTCATCACAATGGTTTAGTTTCAATAAAATTATCTTATGTACACATAGCAAAATTGAAATATAAATATTATTTGTACTTACAATTTAAAAAATATACTGCACTTTACTGGTAATCACGTACATTACAAGTGACAATTTCTGAATTAAATAGAAATCATCCCTTTGTAATCTCGTGCGTTAAAATCAATGTTAAGGAATCCAAACGTGACAAGCAATTAAGTAGAGATAATACATTTTTTAAATTTCTCTAGAAAAAGAAAAGTATATGATTATCAATTGAAATCAATTGAAATTGAGTGACCAATCTAAACTAAAACTAAAAATTTCGGACCTTAAATGAGAAAATCTCTCCTACTTTTTTAGGAATAGAAATTCTCCAGCCGAAGTAATTCCCTCTGCCCTAAAGCCTCCCTCTCAGCCGTCTCAGCTCTAAAACGCTGTTACCGGGGTTGGGAGGTGCCGGATTTTGTGTGTTGAAATGGGTAGCAGAACCATGAACGGCGGTGCAACCTCAGCCGTGGACAAGGGTGTTGACTTTGCCAACTATTTCTGCACCTACGGTTTCCTATACCACCAGAAGGAGATGCTTTCGGACCGCGTTCGTATGGACTCTTACTACAGCGCAGTTTTCGAGAACAAGCACCATTTCGAAGGAAAGGTAAAAGCTTTTCATATACTTATCCAGTAGTTGATGTTTCTTGGTATGTTCCTATGTATACATGGAATTATCCGTGTAGTTGCTTGATTTTGTGCGTAGCTTTGGTGGGTAAATTATCAATAAGGAGGTTCTTTGTAATCAGATTTTTATGTACTGTTAATTAGTAATGGTTTGTCTTCTGCAAAGGGTGGCTGAGTGCATGTATGTTTCTTTTCTTGATAAGCTTAGCTAAGCTTAAACCCTGCTTAGAATGAGTTTTGAAACATAGCTAGAAATCAAAGTTCTGAGTCTCGTCTTCGCCCATGGTCCCTGGGCCTGTGTCTTGTCTCTTTTATTTTCTATAAGAAGATTTGCATCCTGCTTTTGATGGGGGAAATTGCGTGAAGTATTCAATTGTCGGGCATGTTAGGCTAGCTAAGCTTTTTGCTCAAGTCATGTAGATAGATTTTGACTTAGAGCAAGACTAAGTTGGTGAATATATGGAGTAGGCTGTTCTGGATGTAGGTACAGGGAGTGGCATTCTAGCTATATGGTCTGCACAGGCAGGGGCAAGGAAAGTCTATGCAGTCGAAGCAACTAAGATGGCGCAACATGCCCGTGAACTTGTTAAAGCAAATAATCTCCAGGATGTGATTGAAGTTATTGAGGGGTCGGTGGAAGATGTTAGTTTACCTGAAAAAGGTTAGCTTTTCCGTTACTGCCACTAACACTAATATCATGCTATCTATCCTCTTCTTTGTTATCAACTTCTCTTTTAGGGATGTAAGGTCCTCTGAAGTGTAATATGCATTGTTCATTGTAATATTCTTCAAATTAAGGATACATTTTGTGTGCAGTTGATGTAATTATTTCAGAGTGGATGGGATACTTTCTTCTGCGCGAATCAATGTTTGACTCTGTAATTTTTGCTCGTGACCGCTGGCTTAAACCAAATGGAGTAATGTAAGTACTGTTATATATATTGGTAGATGAATTTTTCCCTCCGTTTTTAGTCTTTCCCAAACTTGACATTTGAGGTACTTATTCTTCTATGAACTTGAATTATGCCCGTAATTCCCAATAAAGGGAAAAGTTAGGCCAACATATATACCTGATGCACTTTAGTACATATTTCCATCTTTTGTGTATGTCAAAATATAAGCTTTACAGATAGGTTCTTTTAGTAGTTGCCTTGGAATTGGAAATACCGTTCTCCCCTTTCGCCAACTAGCATTCTTTGTGCTTAGTTTTTGAAAAAGTTTTGATGCCACAATGACCCAACACTTCTAAAAGGGTTAATTACTGAATGCTCTTTGGGCACATTGGATTAACTGGCAAATGAAAAATTAAAAAATAAAGCTCGTCACTTAGGACCTGACATGGTTATCAAGTAATTATGATAGTTTTAAATTTATTGAAGTTACATATTGTATTTTTACTTTATATGATGATGATGATGCCTTCACATCATATAGGTACAACTCCTTGATTTGTAATACCTTATAAAATTTTAAAAGTTGGTTCTCTTCTCTTGAGTCTTGGGTGAAAATTTATCTTGACCCTTCAATGCAAGGAGGGAAACATGTATGGAGATAGGTGCAGCCTAATGAAGGCACATGTGCCCAAAAGGAGCAAGTACAGTTGAAGTGAAACGCTGAAGGAAAGTATATAAGGAGGATACACAAGTATGATTTGCCATTGGATTAAGGAATTAGAAGTAAGGGAAGCTCCAGGTCACTGTGAGTGTTTCAAAGATCTTTTGCACGGTGTTGAAGTGTGCATCTCCAAAAGGAAATGTAGTCCCAGAGCTTTTTATCACTAGCTAAAGTTGAGGAATACGGTCCTCGTGAAATTCTTAAGATATCAGTTGACAGTTCATTTGTTCAAACGCTGATGTCTGCTGACCAACAAACTAGAATCATTTTATGCAGTTTGGCGTTAGATTTGTTGGTAGTTTAAGTTATAAGTTACTCCCTCCGTCCCAAAAAGATAGTCCACTATTCCATTTTCGTCTATCTCAAAAAGATGGTCCACTTATCATATTGAGCATGTATTTAATGTTTCATTCCATATGTGCCCTTAATTAATTATTTTTATTCAACTACTCATGCATTGAAAGTATTTCAAATAATTAATGAGACATAAGGGTATATATGGAAAAATAAGGTAAAATTAAATGTTTCAATTACATTACCTACCAATCCTTAATCCGTGTGAAAATACCTACCTACCGTCCTATCTTTGTGGGACGGAGGTAGTATAACATATAGAAATGGGTGATGGATAAGTGGGAAATGCTTGTGGTGATAAGTGGGTCCCAATAAATGTGGATAAGAGTATGTTAAACCAACTTAATTTACAAATTTTTAGTTTGCATTTGTTGCAAAACAAGCTTGATATGCCTTTAATTTGTTTGAGTTACTTGAAAATCTAAAAAAATTATCCAGCAATTACACCAAAGTGGAGCACAAGCAGTTTCTCCGGATATTGTGATTTATGTACCATATGGATTCAAATATCAATATAATCTGATTATAAGTTCCCATGGAATGCAGAGGTTGAGAACTTTTTGATCAAAACCATACTGATTTTATTTTTTTTTCTTTTAATGTTACATCCTAATTTAACCATTCTGTCCTTTTCATTTCATATTTTAATTAAATAGGTTTCGTGTTGCAGGTACCCAAGCCATGCTCGAATGTGGATGGCACCCATCAGATCTGGACTAGTGGACCAGAAAATGACCCATTATCAGGAAGCCATGAACGATTGGTATGCTTTTGCTGATGAGACTGAAACTTACTATGGTGTGGACATGAAGGTTCTGACCAAGCCCTTTGATGAAGAACAAAGAAAGTACTATTTGAAGGTTGGCATTGAGGTTCTTTGTCCTTAATATTAATTTGTTCTTGAAACATTGTGTGCAAAGTCTGGCTTCTTACTACTTTGGTTGCTTGTTAGATGCTATTAATTTCTTTTTCTAACTTTACGTCTTTTAGAAAGTAAATAGATTGGAGCAATGCATATAAACTTGTGGGATGTCTAATGGCTGCATTTTTTACTTGGGTGGAATGTATTATGCCATGATCTTTCCCATTTTGTCACAAAATTCTTCTGCACCAGCCAGCTTCAATGAAATGTATTGGGAAGAACAGTCTTGGCAGCATATATACTGTTTTAATTTGGACCTTCATCCTTTGCATCTTCTTCAGTGAAATGTAAACGGACCTTCATCCTTTGGGTTTTAAATTTGCTTCTTTGAAGATTTATATATACTGTTTTCTTATACGCTTCCAAACTCTTTTGCACATATTTTCTTTGGTTTCAATAACTGCTTTCTGTTCACATACATAAAATCACGCTTTGCAGACATCACTATGGAACAACCTTCATCCAAATCAAATTATTGGGACACCTGTAATTATTAAGGAGATAGACTGCACCACTGCTACTGTAAATGATATACTTAACGTTCGTGCAAGCATTTCATCTTCTATCACGGCAGAAAGTAAAAGATTGTGCGGATTTGCTGGATGGTTTGATGTTCATTTTCGTGTGAGTATGCAGATAATTGATTTCATTAGTCCATCTACTTTCTTAAAAAATGCTCAATTCAGCTTCTCTGATTGATTTTCTAGGGTAGACGTGAGAATCCGGCTCGACAGGAAATCGAGTTGACAACTGCACCTCATGAAGATCTCGGGACACATTGGGGCCAGCAGGTTGGTAACCTTAGTATTTTAACTTCTTTATTGCTATTGGTCATGGTTTTAAAAGGCGACGGAGGCTCACCTCAAGGCCCGCCTCGGCCTGAGGCGGTTGTCTGGTGCCTTGAGGCACTAATGTGAGGCAATATCCTTAAGGCTTAAGCCTTTGGCGGTGAGGCATACGCCTCTATGGTTGCACCTCAAGGCTCAAGAGGCGTAAGCCTCTAAATTGGCATCCAATTTTGATTTTTTAAAATTATTTTCGGTTTACGACTAAAGTAAAAACTTATTACAATTCGAATCAAATAACAACTCAAATAGCGAAATAAGTTGGAATTTGGAAGCAAGGAAGTTTGTATAATATCGATATATCTTCTTGTTTTTCTATTGTTTCTCCTACTGCCCTACAAGAAGTTGTCATGTTTCAATAAAAAAAAAAATCGATATTGAACAGGCATCTTACCTTTTTCTTGCTAGCTACTCGTGTTCTTTTTCTCATAAATGGTTTTGCTACATGTGACATTTAGTCCACTTATCATCCTAGCTAGCCACAAGGTGCAAAATACAAGATAGTTTTCTATTGTTTCTCCTACTGCCCTACAAGAAGTTGTCATGTTTCAATAAAAAAAAAAAATCGATATTGAACAGGCATCTTACCTTTTTCTTGCTAGCTACTCGTGTTCTTTTTCTCATAAATGGTTTTGCTACATGTGACATTTAGTCCACTTATCATCCTAGCTAGCCACAAGGTGCAAAATACAAGATAGTTTTCTATTGTTTCTCCTACTGCCCTACAAGAAGTTGTCATGTTTCAATAAAAAAAAAAAATCGATATTGAACAGGCATCTTACCTTTTTCTTGCTAGCTACTCGTGTTCTTTTTCTCATAAATGGTTTTGCTACATGTGACATTTAGTCCACTTATCATCCTAGCTAGCCACAAGGTGCAAAATACAAGATAGTTTTCTATTGTTTCTCCTACTGCCCTACAAGAAGTTGTCATGTTTCAATAAAAAAAAAAAATCGATATTGAACAGGCATCTTACCTTTTTCTTGCTAGCTACTCGTGTTCTTTTTCTCATAAATGGTTTTGCTACATGTGACATTTAGTCCACTTATCATCCTAGCTAGCCACAAGGTGCAAACTACAAGATAGTTAACAATAGTAACATGTGATGATATATGTATTGGAATTTAGATCAATTTATTTTGCTTTGCTTGAAATAAGTTATTTGTTTTATAACGTTTGGACCTGTTTGTATCGGTTTGTCGGGATGCTTACGCCTCAATCGCCGTGAGGCGCACGCCTTGCCTCATCAAGGAATAACGCCTCAAGGCATATTTCACCCTTTTCGAACTTTGCAATTGGTTTATTAGTTGTTGAAAATTTTCAAGACTTGATTCATTTTTAGAGAACATTAGTAAAGGCCTTGTCCAACCCCCATACTCTATTTTATAGTATCAATACTTCAAAATAGAGTGCAGCATACTCTCTATTTCAGAAAACCTCTCCAACCCATATACTCTAAATCGTTTCCATTATATATCTTTTTCTATTTTCTTTATTTTCCAACCATTAACATATACTAACAAAATAACTATACACTATTAATAACCGAACGCAATTAAAGGAATATTTTGTCAATTTTCCGGAATCAATGCATTTATTTCGACATCATATTGCAAGACCCACTGAACATTAAAAATTACACGCAAAGGAAAAAAGAATCCCCCCCAAAAAAAAAAACTGACCAAAACAACAAAAAAAAAAAAAAAAAAGCCCACGTGAAATTTGGAAATG
>CAVNYN010271096.1:0-21934 GCA_963692815.1 Nyctanthes arbor-tristis
TATTTGTGGTGCCAAGAATATTGTTCTTGACGGTGTTGCATGATTGTGGTAGTGTGTGATTACCTCTTGATTTAGGGCGATAATCTTGAGAGGATAAATATTGTATTCCCATTATTATTTGGTGATAGTGGAGTTGTCGGTTTGCCCCGTAGATTTTCCCTTCTCATTGGAGGGTTTTACGACGTTAAATAATTCCTGGTGTTATTTACGTTTCCGCACGTATATTATTGTTTGATATATTGATTGCCTATTTTAATCACACGGGTTTAGGGAAATTGATTAAATTCCCAACACATTCATCTCTATTATTTCTGTATTAATTTCTTATAACCATGATTAGCCCTATGTAGAAGCAGAATGTGACTTTCTGTTGCTGCAGTTATTAGTTTATGCTACCTCGGCTCAAAGAATTCTTGCAACATTACTTATTTAACTTCCTTTCTAGCTCATGTTGTTGATTGTGATGGGAATAAATTTTCGTCTATTTATCTAGTAAATTAAGTTATTTATATAGAGATCTTGGTACATGTATACATATATATATATATATATACACACACATATAATTAAGGGTGGGGAGATGTTGGTAAAATAATAGTGTTGTAACTACTTAAATTATGTTTTGATCGTGGTATGGTGTAAAGACAAAAAATGTGGAGTAATAACCTATAGTTTATTTTAAAAACTTCAAAGAAAAAATAATAGAAAATCAAAAAATTTAATGCTGTAATATGCCAGGCAGACGGCTGTATATGGCAATGCCCAAGGCATTTCATGGAAGCAATTTTTCTATTTACCCAATAAAAAGGTCAAAAATTCCGATCTTATTAAAAAAAATAAAAAAAAAGGGAAAGGGGAAAGCAGCTGAGTTTGGGCGGGAAAATGAAGTGCAACCCGCTCCAAACTCAACTGCTTTAATATATGCTATAGTTATAGAATTGTGTAGTCTTTTGAAAATCATTTCATTGTACCGTGTTTTTATATTTAAAGTCATTGATACTTTCTTTTGTTAACAAAATGATTCATAATGCTAGTTTTACCAAAATGTCTTTTTTCCATTGTTTAGGTAGATCAAAGGATCGCGGGCGCTAATGGTTGGATGTTAGGTATGTGTCATTTGCATTAAGTTGATGTGATTTGTCCCAAATTAGTGGGCTATAATTAAAACCTAAACTCAGAAACCATTGTCGAAACGTGAGTGAAAGTTGTTGATGAAAATGGTGTCAAATTTTAATTTTTATTGTGTATGCTCCCCGCTGCTTTGCAAAGCACCCCCATTTCTTAAAATGTACTTCACCAAGCCCAAACTGTTAATCTGTCTCCGCAAACTCTTTAAACTCAATAGTCCTAAGATGCTAGCCAAACACAAGCGAATCACTACCAGTTCGTACTATTGAGTAAAAGATCAAATTACAAAAATTCTTTTCTTCTGTTCCCTACTAATTACTATAAGGAGTCCCTTTCAAGCACTTCTCATAAGTTTTGTTAAAAAACTTCTCTAGATGCATGCTATGTGGATTTGAAATATACATAGTTTAGGTTTGAAATACATATAGATGTGCCACATGGGGTGGGAAATTTTGTGAAATTTTTTACTTCAAAACTTCCCGGAAATGCTTGAAAATTTTCCTTACTATAAGAACTACTCAAAAGCCAAAATAAAGATTTTGAACTTTTAGTGAGAGTAAAATATAAAATAATCCGGGTGAATTCTGCCATCCCTATTGGCAATGATAGTTGAGCTAAAATATAAAATTACCAACCAACAAAACCTGCAATGTTGATCACTAAAAGAGTTTAGTGGACAAATTTAGTGGACAAATGCCCAACTGCTCAGAGAGGCAACAAGATTAATCACTTTTACAGAAAAAGAGATTATATTCCGCTTCCGATTTCTGAAAACAACAATGTTAGGATCGATCATCATCATATATACTAATATATGAAAATCCTGAGGGGAAAAAATGTGTCCAGCATTCACTTGATGTTGAATCTCTTTTACATTTTCACGAAATACATACAAATATGAATGCCAAATTGTCTCAAAGAATTAAAAACATTACAGTTTTACGTGGAGGAGTCATAGGGCTGGGGGTCCTAATTTGCTCAGATGGGAGCTCTTACACTGGGGAGTTCAAGTGAGGTCTTAAGCATGGTATATATGGGCTGTTATCATTTTTCGGGTGAACCACGAAATTAATTGATCACCTGCCAGATGCACTCGGAGCGGGTGATAAATGTCTAATTATCATCTGTCAAGTGTGTGTCTGGCGAGATAATCCCGCTAGACGTTTGGCGGGTGATCAAAACTGGGTGAAACATTCCTTGCTATTCTGTGATTTTCAATTTTGTAATGTTCGCAGCTTTTTATCTGTTTGCTTTGAATATCTATATATCTACGCCTTAAGCTTATGATTAAGTGATTGATCATTGGTTTGATGGAAAAAAGTGACAACTTATCATGTGTGATCCCTGGGGGTGTTTAATTTACATTGTACTCCTACGGGCATTTCTATTTGCATGAAATTTGAAAGCTTTGAAATTATGTGGTTTCAAATTGTCATGATGTTGAAATTTTTTGAGACATGGATGATTTATTATATATATATATATATTTGTTTGTTATTGATTGATAATTGATGGAATAAATTTCACTCTGTGGGGGTATGGCAGTTGCTTGGGAGGAGAGTGGAAAGTTCCTGAACAAACATTTGATGAAAATTCATTTTGAGAAACAGTTTTTTCTTGTTCTTTTTTTCCCCTGGTGGTCATGGCAGATTTTGTAACTTGTATCCCTTGAAACGAAACTACAAAATTAGTGACCATAAGCAACTTATTTCCCAGCTGGGGCTAATTATTTGTTTCAGTTATATATGTATATTACTTACATCACCACGTACCTATTAACACTTGAAACATAAAAATTAGAGTATAAATTAGGCTAACAAGGCATAACTGTATAAACTAATAAAACTTCAATAGATAAACCGATAAGGCTACAATCTTTTAAATCAATTAAATTAAATAATTTGTAAGAGCAAACCATTGTAACTTGTAATAAACAAATAACAAGGTTGACAAAAGTTTTAAAAGACTATTCACTCGAACAATATTTATTGTAGTTTTAGAAGCAAAAATATCAATCAAGTATTTATTATTATTATTTTTTATACACGGGGGATGTAGGGGAGATGGGGAAATTCGGGGAGGGGCACACATGGTTCAAACTCAGGACCTTCGGCCCAAAACGCATGCATCCTAACCATTGGAGTACAATTCGAATCACAATCAATTATTTCTTATTCAATTATTCCATATGTTTATTTTTTTTAAAAAAAAAAAAAAGAAGAAGAGTCAAGGTTTGAGAATTGCCCAACGTGAAAATTCGCTCCCTTTATCAAGCGCCCAAGGCCCCCGCCTCATTTGTTTCATGGCAAAACCGGCCCTACTAGTGATTAACTAACTAGATTTCAAATATGAACTCACATTTCCAATGAGAGGGTTGTATTATCATAAATTAAAAGGGCGTCTTATGAAGTTAGATTTCTTTGGATCAATCAAACTAGATGGTTGCTATTCTGCAAGGCTCAAAGTAGGTTACGTTAACATGTCCAATTTTGAGTGTTTCAATGTGGAAATCAGATGAGTGATAAAACGTGAGGTCCATTTTTATTTTCTTTTCTTTTCTATTTGCATGGAATATTAAGAATTATGTTAATTTGTTTCCGTATGCGGCCACTTCAATAACTGAAGCATGTTTCCGTATGCTTGGTTATGACAATGATGGCCACTCCATGTTATGACAATGATGGATGATATTTTCAGTTTGGATATGGTTGGCCAATTCTTTATTTTTTTATTTTTATTTTTATTTTATTTTTCAATGGCCTTTAGTTTGAGATTGTCTTAGGAAATTGTAGGTGCTAAAGAATTTTTTTGTACTGAACATTGGTAAATTGATACTAGTTGTATACGCATGCATTGCACGAAAAAGAATAATTAGCCAAAAAAATACTTGATAATTTAAAGAATTAAATAATCACAATTTTATTATATATTACTCACTCATATATATATATATATATATATATATATGTTACTAATAATTATTACAATTTTATTGCGTACAATTCTTTCACTTGGTATAGAACTAATTAAATTGTCATTCATAGAACAGTACTTTAACCAATAAAAATGAGAATTAACGAGAAATTTTTTTAATATAAATTTAATTTCACGTTAAATATGAAAAATAAGACATCATAAAAAAGAGAGCATACGAAATTTACATAACTCTAAAATTACCAAAAAAGGTTGAACCACAACCCCAAGGGCCCCACCACCCCGCCCCTAGAGCCTGGAGGATGTAAATAGCGGGATGTGTATCAGTGGAATACGATCCGAAAGCTGCTGTTAAACTGGTGCCTACAAGGAGCCCATTATATACCATGTCACTGGCAGTAATCGAACTCCCACCCTGCGACTCCCAGCTCAGTTGAGATTACCTCACTCTTGTCCTTTCAACTACTGAGCTATGCCCCTAGGGGCATGTAACTCGAAAATTATCATACACCCATATCGTTATTCAATAAGTATAATACAAGAATTCTAAGAAATATTTAAGACTGCAGATGATATTCAGTTATCAAAATGAATTCTTTTCCACGTTCATTCTCTACCATATATTCTTGGATAAATTATTTTTCGCATTTCCTCATATAGTGTTATACATTCTCCAAAGAAATAACTATTAACTAAATCCAGTGTTAAAAAAAAAATCTGAAAGTAAACACCCTTCTATTACAAAAGACCCAAGAGAAGTAATATTAATTTTTAACCACTTTCCTCTCTAAAAAGAATTAAAAGAATTTTCTATAGAGACATATATAAGTAGGATAGTGGTTTTGGCGGGAAAAATTGCATATGACTACTATCATACTTTAATATATATATATATATATATATATAAGATAAGATTTGTATAATTATTTTACTCCTATCACGTTTGGTTCATGTTTAAATTTGTAACACACGGGTATCATTTTTTCATCTCTTGCTGCAATTTATACATGTCGAATATGTATCATTAATAGTTATGAAAGGTAAAGGGAGAATTTTTCATAAGAATGATGCAGGCAATACCATTTGCAATCGAGCAATAGAATACTTGCTCAACCGCAGTAAAAATCGTAAAATTATTTTATTTTTTCAATCATATTTAATAATGCAAATACATGGTAAATATTCTCATGATAAATTCTCAACAGAGGAAAATGTCCAGCACCAATATTGTGATGTATTCTTAGTGCTAATTGGTAGTATTTATCGACCTTTTTTTTTTTTTTTTTGGGTTGGGTGCATCTGCTCATAAACAGAAGCACTAAGAAAAACTGAAAACAATCAATTAATCCATTTATCATCTTGCACTATTATAATTAATATTATTTGATACATCAACAATTTAGCTTTAATGTATTGTGTGTATGAACCCATATATCTTTATTGTTATTGGGGAACAGCAACTAGCTTTTAAGATGAGTATAGAGGTCGTACACATTAAGTAAAATAAAAGATAGAAATAATTCATGGTGTTTTTCAACTTCGTAATAGATGTCATTCTACATTTTTAATCTATGGTGCTAAAATCGTTTGGCACACTAAAACCAGTGGCAGAGCCACATGGGAGCCAATAAGGTCACACTGGCCACCAGTGAATTTTTTTTGATTTTAGGATAGAATGAGGTTATATTAATGTAAAGATGTCAAAGAAGAAACAAGAAGTACGTCATTATATAGTACTTTATTCATGAATATAACGAAATTATGTTTTTTTTTTTTAACATATAAGAAATTAAGCATTAACAAGAGAGTCAAAAAAATTATATAGAGACCATTTATTATATACCTTAAATGTAATTAGAAAAAATAACTAATTCATCCGCTAATATTTTTATTATATTATTTTATTATATCGCGTCTTAGAAGAATTTTTGCTCAACTAAATTGTGCTCCCACCAAATTTTTGGGCTGGCATTGATTAAAACTATTTAATAATATATTTTTTTTAAGTGAAACCACATGATGTATTATTATTATTATTCTTATTATTTATGCACAAGTGAAACAAATAAAGTTTTTTATTTAAAATATATAATCAAATACCAAATGTCTAGTGCCATCATAGTACCACATAATAATGTGGCATACCATCATGCCTACAAATTAAATTAGTGATTGAAATTACGCCACACAATCTGTCTTGTATCATAACGATATATGTGTGTGGTCTTCGATTATCTCTACCCATCTATTCCTCCATTTTAATAATTGATGGATGACTAGTAATTTAAATAATTTCATTTAAAACAATCAAAAGATAAAATTAAAAAACCATTTACAGTGATGAAAATGTGTATTATCCGAGAGCCAGCTAAGCGTTGCATTTTTATGAAGCGACGTAAAAATTGCTCGTCTTATATAGGATAAATAAAAATAAAAGAGTGATACTGCATGTACAGATGAGTGTATAAATACGTTTACTTATAGGAAATAATTTTAGTGCAAATCAGTAGTGATAATTCTTTATGGAGCCAATGCAGGTTCCGTCAACACGGCAACACTTAATTTGAGGGAATGACGGACCACGGTATTTTATATAAGTGGGAAAAATAATAGACACACACGATCCGTTTAACCCTATAGAAATTGGTCAGTAGCCCACCTACCTCCTATTTATACCCACCTTATGAACTCATAGAGATAATATCTAAAGATAAGCAGAGAAAATTTAAAAGAAAGCCAGCCATGGGAGTTACAAGAGTTAACCTTTGGTCTTTCCTATTCATCCTCATATCCATCTTCTCCATCTCTACATCGGTAGGTTCTCTCTATCAATCATCTCAAGTTCACTAATTAAAAGAAACGATAGTTGCAACTTTTTGTCATGTTCAATCTAATATACTTCTGTGTATCTCTTTTATAGTTTCCTCTTCGACTAATCTTTACAATGTAGGACGGAGCTGATTGTGAGTACATGATAGATGTAGAAACTGGCACAGTCGGTTATGCAGGGACCGATTCTACTATCAGCTTGAGTCTGTATGACGCTTATGGCGGTGAAATGACCATCAACAATCTTGTAGCATGGGGTGGGCAAATGGGCCCGGGTCATGACTATTTCGAGACTGGAAATTTGGACATCTTTGGAGGTGAAGCCCATTGTTTAGCTGGACCGATCTGTGCACTGAAACTCACGTCCGACAATTCGGGCTGGGCGAGCGGCTGGTACTGTTCCTACGTGGAAGTTAGCAGTGCCTGTGGCTACCGGAAAAATAACACCACTGGGGTCCAGAAAATTAAAACTACTGGGGTCCTGAAAGCTTGCAGCCGAAAATTATTTACTATCAATCAGTGGTTAGCCACCGATGAGTCGCCGTACTCGCTCACCGCTATTAGGGACAATTGTTCTTCCAAGAACAAGAAAAACTTGAATCTCAAGGGCTCTGACTTGAATGTTGAGGATTCGTCCGACAACAATAAAGAGTCCGACAAAAAGCAAGACTTGGATGTTGAGGTTTCTAAACCTTCAAATATCCCTGGGGTGTAAACTTCAACGTTCCAGTTCTAGTTTAAGTATGGTGTGTACTTTTATGAAATAGATGGTATTAACCATCAGATGGGTATGCAAAAATAAGTGTAAAATAAAATAATAATAACTATGTGTTTTTAAGTTATAAATGCTTTAGACTATGTTCAATATACTTTAGAAAGATAAAAATATTGTGGCATGTTTCTTAATAACTCATTAGTTACAAATGCTAAACAAATTGAACATGCATGTCAGTTACGTCCGGCATAGTCTTGGTAAGATATTCAGAGCAGCCTGCTTGCATGCCCCGATAATCATCATTCTGTGAAAGCGAATTTTGGCTTAATTCCTTCTCAGTTCAAAAATGATATTTTGACTTAAAAAAATTTCTGGCTTCCATCCATAATTGGCAATTTTCGTCCTTTTGTTGCTGGCAGTATTAAAGGAGTATTCATTCAGCCGGCCGGCCGGCAAGGGAATGCCACTCATATGACCAAATTCTGGGCGCTCCAAATTGCGGTTTTCGCGCTTTGGGTTGATGATGTATGATAAATTCATGCTTTTAAAGTGCATGCATGGAATAATAATTTTTTTCTTTTAAAAAAAAATGTGTTCGACACCGCATGTTAGTAGTTTGATTAAAGAGTAATGCTATATATCCCCGTTGGTTTACCAATTAGTTCACCGGTTTACAATTTTAACCCTAAAATATATAAAGCTCAAATTATTTAAATGTCTTAATTGACAGTTTTACCCTTCTTGTTAATACATAATCGGTAATCATTTGGTGAACTAATCTGGATGTTTATCATTACTCTTGATTAAATTACATAAACTACTCTAGAATTTTGAAATTTTATGATTTTCCCATGTCATATATTGTAACAAAGAAAACATACCATTGTTGTCTATTGGAAATAAGAACGTCAAAAGTAAATCCTTATTACTTCAATACTAACGTCATTTATTATCTAGAAATCAAGAACACGTTTTTATCCCATATGAAGCAGTAAGAAGTTTGATTTCACGATATTAAAACAAATCTTCTAGCAAATTAATTCTCATGTTTACACATATATAGAACAGTACCCTATACACCAAAAAGAAAAAAGGTAGAATTGGAGAAATAATGAATATGGCAATGTCAGAAAAGGCGATATTCATGCTTTCTTCTTTGATTATCGAGATAAAGATAAAGATATGAATCTGTAACAAGAGCATAAATAGCTACTACTAGTATAAAAGATCACTTGAGACCCATATCCCTGATTCCCATGCATGTTTGATGATGTGAATCTACTTGTTTTTAGGTTCCGAATGGGAAATGAACCTCTCAGTTGGCAAGGCGTGTCATACTTGGGATAACACCAACGTCGAAGTAGTATAGAAAGACCCATGGCATACTATGACCAACAATAGCTACATATGAGATAATCAAGCTACCCAATGATGCTTCGATCTAACACAAAAATTAAGTTAAACTGAATATTCGAGAGGTGAATCAAAGGGATAGTCATCATCCCGATGGAATTCGACACCGAATAAGAGAATAATGTCATTATAGAGAAGAAGAAACCCTCGTAGGGCCAACTTTTGTTCTATGACGTGTTAGGGGAGTACCAAGATACTCCTTAAGGCCGCGCCCTTAAAGAAAATATTAGGAAAATATTACATTTGGAATTTTTAATGAATTTTTTTCTTCAGTACTATATTCCTTATTATTATTTATTCATTTATTACAATTTTATAATAATAAATGTTAATAGAAACAATAATCAAATGAATGAGGTTTAAACTATTGTGGAAAATGGTGTCATCTGTGTAATCAAAATAAAATATAAAATTTATCCAAATCATGTAAAGCATATATATAGTAGAGAAAAATTAGAAAGGTTAGCTTAAGAGAGTCATGAAGATTTTGCTGCAGTCGTGTTAGCCCTCCTTAGTGACTTTATTAGCGTGATACGTGTCACGGGCTAGTTTACGGCTCTTATACGTTGTCCAGCACCCGTGCGGCCTTAGCATTCTGCCACACGCAGAAACGGCGCTAAGTCAGCCTCCACCCGTCGTCCCGCACGACGTCCCACACGTCCCCCTAACCGCTCAAGGTTAAAGGCCACAAACGTGTAGCGAATATGGTTGAGAACCAGAATGAGTAAAGTATAAAGGGACTAGGAGAACGTTAGAACGTTTTATTGACACTACAATAACACAACATTTACAAGAACGACACTCCACCTCGGACGAGTGTTTCACTCTTTCTTGTACCTCGCTAACTCTCCTATCCTCGCTTATACAACTCCACACTAGGAGCCTCTCTCTACATATTCTCTCTTCTCTCAACCACTCTCCACACTCTCTTTACAATGGGGTTTACCCCTATTTATAGACAAGAACACAAAACGTCATGGGTCGGGCTTGGATCCGTTTGTGGCATGGCAGCCCACCTGCCAACCGTCTTCCAGCACGTTCCAGCCTGTCGGCAGGCCCCTGCCAGCATATTTCGGCCCAGCTGTGCGCCCCATGGCACAGCCGTCGTCCTTGACTTGTGCAGCCGTCGTTTTGGACTGGCCAGTCGTCATTCCAGCAACTTGCAGCCGTCGTTTTGGGCCTTTCTAGCAACGTTCCAGCTATCATTCCAGCTCTCGGCCAGCCATCGTTATGGACCGTTCCAGCAACACGGCCAGCTGCACGGCCACCCTCTCGGCCCACTTGTACCCCAGCTGTACAGCCATCGTCTACCCACTTGCATGGCCAGCTGTACAGCCGTCGTCTCCAGTCGTCGTTGTTGACCGCTCATCTCCACGGCTGAAAACCTTCAGAATTCGGCCCCAACACTTAGCCAAATTTCTGGGGTGTTCCCTGCTAAAACGTTCCACACCGTTCTGGTCCAATTAGGCCAGCTCCGCGCCGCCATCCTCCTGGCCATTGCTCACGGCCTTGCCACACGTCCCCTGTCGTGTGGCGCTGGTCCGCCTGGATCTGCCTCGGCCTAGCACCCGTGCCTTCCTCGATGCCATCCCGCACCTCACTCGTGTGCTGCCGTCTTTGTGGCCGGCCCTCTCGACCATGCACGCACGTCCTCTGCCCTGCACACCGTTCACGCCGGTTCCTCATTCGGCCATGCCTGTGTGCGTCCCTCGCAGCCGCCTCGTGCACCCCTCGTGCATCTCAGCCTCGGCTGCGGGTAGCCTCAACCGACGTAAGTGTCACGCCCCGCATGTGACACGGGCAAGGCGGCAACATATTGGCGATGCCGAGGCCGAAACGGGCACAGATGTGGCGTACGACATGGGCGGTGTGCGCTCGGCCAGTGGGAACGGCAGATTAAAAATAGCCCCGGCATGGCATGCCGACCCGTGTTACGTCCCAAAAATTTGGCTAAATGTGGAAGCCAAAATATCGTGGGCCCCAGCCGAGAAAATTAGTGGTCAAGAAAGACGACCATAGCCGATGGCTGGAATGATGGCGTGCAAGTGGCACGCAAGCTGGCCAGAATCTCGGCTGGGCCGGCAGCATGCATGGTAGGCCAAAAAGCAGTTGGCATAGAGGGCCAGCATGTGGCTAGTATGGTGTGCCAAAAGGGACGGTTGGCCAGTTAGCCTTGCAAGTGGGCAAAGAGGGGCAGCCAGACAGCTGGCCATGCAAGTGCATCGAGAGGGACGGATTTCCAGCCGGCCGTGCAAGTTGTTGGTAGAAGTCAAGAACAATAGCTGGCCGAGAGCTGGAACGATAGTTGGAACGTTGCTGGAATGGCCCAGAACGACTGCTGCAAGTTGTTGGGAACAACGGCTGTGCCAAGGGCCACACAGCTTGGCCAAAATACTGCTGGCGTGGGGCTGGCAACAAGTTGGGACGAGCTGGACGACGGCTGGCAGCTGGACTGCCATGCCAAAAACTAAACCAGGCCCGGCCCGTGAGTTTGTGTGAATTTTGCCTATAAATAGGGGTGAACCCCGTTCTAAATACAACAAGTGAAAAGTAGCAAATTCTTAGAGAGTTAGTGTGATACAAAAGTGAAACACTTAAGTGAGGTTGTGTGAGTTTCGTTCTTGTAAACATTGTTATTGTAGTGTCAATAAAACGTTCTAGCATTCTCCAAGATTGTCTTTGTACTTTACTCACTTTCGTTCAACATACTCGCTACAGTTTGTGGCCTTTAACCTCGAGCGGTTAGGGGGACGTGTGGGACGTTGTGTGGGACGATGGTGTAGGCTGACTTAGCGCCGTTTCTGCATGAGGCAGAACGCTAAGGCCGTACAGGTGCTGGACAACGTATAAGAGCCGTAAACCAGCCCGTGTCATACGGCTCCAAAATTAAACCCCTAACTCTCAATCAATACTCCCATCATACTTTTATTCCCAACTTGACCGAAAACGAAAAATATCCGTAGCATTTTGGCGGACTCCTTTTTTCCTTCCATTTTTGACATCAATAGGAAAGCAGACAAGAAAATCAGGCTCTCTACTGCTGCTGCAGGAAATAATTGCTAAAATTTGTTATTTATGATTGAGTTGAGAGTGAGACTAGGTAGGGTGGAGAAGAAATTAATTTCTTTATTTGCTTTTTTATTGTTTCTTTAGTTTTTCAAAATTCATTTTTCTAAAAAAAATCATTTTGCTTTTATTTAAAGAAGAATAAGGGGTATAAAGGTTATTTTTATGAGATTAGGGATCTTATTGAAAGAAAGAATAAGAACTCAAATGATATAATGCTCAAAGGTTGGGACTATATGTGAAATGTGACATCCCAATTTTCCCTTATGCTTTCGTTTCACGGAATAGATTAAAATATGGGGACCCAATTAAACACGAGCTTCAGATGAAGGATTAAAGTATTAAAGTGAAAATAAGAATTAAAAAAGAAAAAAAAAAAAGAAATGCAAAGAATCGGGTCCAGAAATTTCCCATGAAAATGGGACCATTTGCTACCATATATAATATAATATATATTATAGAAAGCAAAATCAAAAGACAAATAAGGAAAGAAAAGAAAGAACAAACAGAGAGAGATGGCCGAGAGGGACAGAGAGAGGGATTCGAGGCGACGTCTTCAAGCCAAAAAAAATGTTGAAATTTGGAAGAAGCTCGGGAGGTGAAGAAGAAGAACACAAGGGTTCAATTAAGTAAGTGTTATTTCTTTTTAAGCTTTAATTTATATATGTTTAAGATGAAATTTTCATTTAAGATTTATGAAATTTCTTGAGAAATTAACACTAAAATCATGGCATAAGATGTTTTCTATGTGTTAAGGAATATGAAATTTTAGTTAGATATGGATGATATAAGAATTTGGTGTTATGTGTATATATATATATATTGGTGCGTGTGGGTATGTGTGTATATATATATATATATCTAAAGAGGAGGGGCAAAAAAAACAAAAACAAAAGAAACCGAGAGCTTTCTGCCAAGTTTGAAAAAAAAATTTGAAAGAATGAAAAATGAACAAGAAAGTGCAGGTGGCAGAAACTAAAAAAAGGTTTGAAGAATCTTGGGAAGTACAAGAATCAAATACAAGTTTATTTAAAATAAACTATAGTCCAAAGTATAGTCGGTATGTGTGTATATATATATCTAAAGAGGAGGCAAAAAAAAACAAAAACAAAAGAAACCGAGAGCTTTCTGCCAAGTTTGAAAAAAAAAATTTGAAAGAATGAAAAATGAACAAGAAAGTGCAGGTGGCAGAAACTAAAAAAAGGTTTGAAGAATCTTGGGAAGTACAAGAATCAAATACAAGTTTATTTAAAATAAACTATAGTCCAAAGTATAGTCGGTATGTGTGTATATATATATCTAAAGAGGAGGCAAAAAAAAACAAAAACAAAAGAAACCGAGAGCTTTCTGCCAAGTTTGAAAAAAAAAATTTGAAAGAATGAAAAATGAACAAGAAAGTGCAGGTGGCAGAAACTAAAAAAAGGTTTGAAGAATCTTGGGAAGTACAAGAATCAAATACAAGTTTATTTAAAATAAACTATAGTCCAAAGTATAGTCGGTATGTGTGTATATATATATCTAAAGAGGAGGCAAAAAAAAACAAAAACAAAAGAAACCGAGAGCTTTCTGCCAAGTTTGAAAAAAAAAATTTGAAAGAATGAAAAATGAACAAGAAAGTGCAGGTGGCAGAAACTAAAAAAAAGTTTGAAGAATCTTGGGAAGTACAAGAATCAAATACAAGTTTATTTAAAATAAACTATAGTCGAAAGTATAGTCGAAAAATTAGATGTTAAGTACAATCTTATATAATGTTGCAGGAAATGATAAGATCAAAGGGAATGAAACATGAAAGGAGGCTACTTAACCAGAGAGTGGAGTCTGACCTCTACTTTGCTTTTAAGTGAAATATGATATGCTTTGATTTCATAGAAACTTGCAATGTTTTACAACGAATGTACTTATGTGGAATTTCACAAAAGTTGATATTTCTTTAGAAAAGTTCATGTGAATATTTGTATGAGATGATGTTTTATGATTTTAAAGAAATATTTGAGTTAATACATGACTTATCATGTATGAAAACCCCCAATTTGTATCCAATGTTATGATATGCCGCTTATAGGCGAAGGGGCCTATATGGCTCAAGTTGACCAAATGATATGTAGCCTACTGGCGAAAGGGCATACATGGCTCAAGCTGACCAAATAAACGCCGCCCAGGCGAAGGGGCCTATGTGCTAGCTATGACTCAAGCTGTTTATTGTGCCACTTAGGGCGAAGGGGTCATAAGGTACCTATGACCCAAGCTGACGTCTACGCGCGTATGATTTGATATCATGATCATGATATGTTGTTAGATAGTCTTTGGGGAAAGTTCTATGAAGATTTTGAAAAGAAATAATTTTTATAATGCTTACAAGAATGACAATGATTCTATAAATGTTTCGATGTGAGATGAATTCAAGTTAATGAATTTTATAATAATTGTTAGAATGAAATGATGTTTCATGATATTTTCCAATAAGGAATGATTTTATAAATGTTCATGTGATGCTGGAATTGAGTTCAAATTATGAAGGTTAAACATTTGAGATTTTGTAAAGTTATATTATAATTTTCTGAAGCCTGTTTATTTAAAACTCCACTTACTGGGCTAGTTAGCTTATATGTTTTCAAAATGATTTTCCTTCCAGGTAGCAATTGGTGTTTAGAGAACACATCGTAGCTCGGCTGCTATTTTTAGGATTCGAGCCACCACATAGAATTTATTATAGGGTTTGTGTATTATAATTTATACACTTGGTATGGTTAAGTTTATTAATATTCATTGGGAATTCTGGGTGAAGCATACTTGGTTTAGTATATTTTTTCATACAAGAAGTATGGTGATTTGTGATGATGGGAATTCTTATAGTGTGAAGTGTCAATGGGTTGATGTTGGGTGTTATGTAGATTGGTTTGTTAACAAATTAGAGGAGGTGCTGTCGAAAATTTTTTCAGGATTATTAGCATGTTCATGAGCCTTGACGGTAAATTCTAACTTTTAGTTGGAATTTATCATCGGCACGCGTCACACTTCTAGTAAGTTAGAAGTACTAGGGGTAGGACGTGTCATGAAATTTACCCTTCACAAATTGATTAAGACTATAATATTAAACTTAAAAGAGGCACCCCCTACCCTGAGGAAAAAAATGAAAATAGGCAAAATTCTAAAATACCGACATTGATACGTGTTATAGAGCTCGTATCATGGTAAAAACACAAAAAGTCACTAGTGGTTTCATGAAAACAATAATGATTTCGTATATTTTTTTAACTATACGGGCTATGTGATCGAGCTGACATCGTTACAGTAGAAAAACAGTTGAAAAGAATGCATATATTTTAACATTTCCTTCCAAAAGTCATCTTTATAAAGGTCTTATGACTACTTTTGCAATGACCCATATATATTGAATATTTTTTCAAGTTCACGGTCGAAAAATGGTGACGTACCAGAGTAAATAAAAACTGAAATGTAATGAATACATAAATCCACAAGGTTTTGGTGGTAAGGTTGTAAAAATGATTTAGTATAATATACATGGTGGTATATAACTATGTGGTATGAATCAGGCATGCGACACATGACCGATGTCATATGTATGACATGATAAGTGTATAATTTATGTTTATTATATACTCTATTGTGTGTTGTAGTCTGTGATTTTTAGCTTAATTGTGCGTATTAAGTGTTTTTGTGTTAATTTGTAGCATACAATCGAAAAATGAGTTAAATGAAAGAATTTGGGCAAATTTTGCAAGTATTTTGGCAATTTGGAGAGCAAAAAGAAGCAAGGAAAAAGTTTGATGACCAAAAAGGAGGGGAAAAAAGTGTAGCCGAAATTGTACTATGCAGCCACAAGATTCAGAGAAACAAATGTCCATATAGCAGAAATGAAATGTGCAGCCGCAGAGTTTAGGGGCTGCAACCTCATAGTTGAAAACTTCAAACATAAATTTGTACTACCGGTTGCATAGTGATGTATTATGCCGCTGCATGACTTGAACCCTATGACCGCATGGTTATATGGGCAACTAACGCGGATTTTTTTCTTCTAGTCAGCTTCAAACTCTATTTTTGGTATTTTTGGGGACACGACTTTAGAGTTCTATTTTAGAGCTTTTAGGCTTCTTATAAAGGAGTTTAGGTCAAAGAAAAAAAGGAGAAGAGATGCAAAAGCATTATATAAAAGAGAGAGAAAATCACAATACTTTTGAAGATTCGGAGCTCAAGTTCTAGATTCAAGGCGGAGAAGTTTGGTACAAGAGTTCTTCACCTTATTCAAGATCTAATTACATGAGTTATGTACTTTATCTTATTTATTTGTGTTTTTCATCCATGATGTATATATAATTTACTTTTGAAGATTCGGAGCTCAAGTTCTGGATTCAAGGCGGAGAAGTTTGGTACAAGAGTTCTTCACCTTATTCAAGATCTAATTACTTGAGTTATGTACTTTATCTTATTTATTTGTGTTTTTCATCCATGATGTGTATATAATTTTCTTAAATTAGGACGAACGATGTCACCTAGTTGGAACCCTAGTCATATTCTTTCATACTTGATTTATGCAATTAATTTTTATATTAAATTCTTATCGTTATCAATCCTCTTAAATGCAAATCAACAAGAAATTCAAGTAAGTCTGATCAAAGTTCAACCAACGGTGATCGCACTAACAACAAGCAAATCTCTTTGTTTTGTCCCAATTAAAGATTCTTATTGTATAAACTAACTTAAGTTATCATCTCTCGAATTCAACAACAGTCCATAAATTCATTCGCAACACTAGGTAGACCAATTATGGTGAAGTCGTAAGTCCTAACACATATCCATCGTATATTTGTCCCTCTAAATCATTGTATATATTTTATTTGCTTTGTTTTATTCACTTGCTTATTTTATTTTCTTTTCTTTTCTTAACCAAAATTATTTGATTGTTTGTTGCAAAAAAAAAAAAAAATCATTTGATTATTCAAATAAAGTTATAACTAATAATTTTGGTAGTCAGTCCGATCTTCGTGAGAACAATAACTCAGACTCATTGTCTATTTTATTACTTGTCACGACCCGTCTACTTGCGGAGTTATTATTTTTAGTGAACAAGGTTTTAGCTCCGTCGCTGGGGATGGGGATTGATATTGATACCAATTAGTTCGAGCATTACTTTAAATTTTATTTTTCTATATTTGTCTTGTTCGGTTTAGGATAGATGATGATTACGCCTAGTGCTTAGACGCTAGTTTGTCTATAAACAAATAAAAAGTATGAAGAATTGATGAATGTTTTAGTGGTGCAATTGAATTAACATGAGAGTCAGATGATACAAATTGATTTAGTGTGTGATTATTGTTCTGCAAATCACGCACTAAGTGATTGTTTTGTTGCACATTTAGTACTGATAGGTGTTCAATTGTGTTGTTTAAATCCCCTGTATTTGTTGTTAATGACTTGATACTGTGGGTAAAAGTGGGTATTTATGTTTGATTTGGTCAATTGTAGGTTCAAAACTAAGATGAGAGTGAAATAGTACAATTTGGGACGAGTTCGGACTAATTTAGCATGAATTACGGAGTTTGGGGGTCAAAACAAATAAAGGCAAAAGCTGAAGGATGAAAAAGGGCATGGAGGAAGTCATGCGGCCACATGGACTATCCATGTAGGCGCATGGCTGAACAGAATACAAGCAGAAAAGTTTTGCGGCCGGGCATGCGACTGCATGGGCTGATTTGAGCGAATTTTCTAGTTTCCTACTTTAACTAGGATTCTTTTGATGGCAAATTGTATGCACGATTTTTATGCTTTGCTTAGGTTTTCTTAGACCTTATAAAAGGGGTCTAACATATTATTCATAGAGACCATTGACTAGGATTGGTTTTTGTTAAATCAATGAATGGGTAGCTAGGGGAATTGATGGTGGTGAAGTTGTGAGTCCTAAGTTCACATCAATCTTGAAGAAAACTTTCATAAATTATTTACTTCTTCTTATTTTGCTTAATTTTTATTCTTATTTATTTTATTTACTTTTACAACAAATTCAAAATTGTAATTGTTTCAACTAGAGCGTAAATTGAGTGTTTAGTACTTGAATCTTTTCTCATGGGAACGATAACCCGGACTCATTATCCACTTTATTACTTGTTCGACCCGTACACTTGTGGATTTCGAATACACATTTTACACAAACAAGTAACCCTAGTGAATATAATGTGTAAATTTTGTAGTGATTATTATGAACTAAGTTATAGTCCATACATATATTCAGTTCCACAATGGTCTGAGCACGCAAAATTTTCGAGGAATGATGAAGGACAACAAGATGGAATCTCTCAAATTATTAACTATTCAAGTACTTTCCATGAAAATAAAGTGCATATCGGAAACCTCCATCATAGTAGCAGAACATGCGAAAGATTAAAAAACGGCCTTATAAGACAAGCCAAATTTTCTAAGGAGAGTATTACTCGCCCGTTAAGGAGAGTACACCTCCTGTGTGGCTACATGTGATTGGAGCTTGAAGGACCCTCAGATGTAGCCACACAAGGGTGTACTCTCTTTAAGAGGAGAGTAATACTCTCCATAACGGGACTCTAAGACAAGCTCCAAAGATTACTTTTGATGAGGGGGCGAATGTTAAGCAGTCTTCCGATTTTAAGTGTTCTAGAATTGATTTTCTGATTCCACAAGATAAGGAGGTTGAAGTTTTTATAGGACAATTTGAGATCAAGAGAGTGACCAACCTATATTTCCATGATAAGGATAAAGTAAATTTTTGAAGAATGACTGAAGACTAGAGAAAAATCAATCTTTGTAAGTTAAGCAAAGCATCAAAAGCTCTATTTAGAGTTTTGAGAAAACCATTGCTTATAATTAAGCTCTAGACTATAAATAAATCGCTGAATGGGAGGCAACTCATTGTTTTATTTTTTGGCATTGCATGCCATGTAGATGTTAGGACTTGCATTAGAAACAAGGACACATTTATTTTATTTTATTTAAGTTTAATTTAATTTTATTGTTAGGTTCATTGAAATCCTAAGATTATACCTCTATAAAGCATAAGGGAAAGCCATGCCGAGAAAGATGCAACAAAACAGAAATTCTTTCAAAGGTTCAACGACAAGACCCCAGATTAATTGCTATTGAGATGTTTCACTTTATTTTTAGTTGTTCATTTGAATTAAGTATTGTGTTTGGTCAAGTGTTAATTGTCACATGTTCCTATTAAGTTTATATGCATGTCTTTTTTTTTTTTTTAATTGCATGTGTGTGTCAAAGAATAGTAAGAAAAGGAAAAAAGAAAGAAAAATTTAAGCATAGCTTATCTGGAGTTAGAACTTTGAGCACTGTTGGGCTCGTTTATTCTTACTCTCCTTCAAATTGATTTACTTTATATACACATGGCTGAGGTTGTTTTTCATTATTCTTCTAGACATGGTTGAAAATTTGGACTTTGTTGAAAATCTTGTTGACCTTAAGACAGCTTATCGTTACATCCTTGTATCTACTTGTGCAATTTGTCTTTACTCGGAGTGACTTGGAAGTGTTGATGTTAGTATGGTATTGTTGGGAGTTTAATGGTTTGAACTTTTTGAGGACATCTCTTTGGTTGATTGGGTGTAGATCCTAGAGCTGGAGTCGAGCACTAACCATGACTATGAATCTCATTCCCGTTTGTTTAGTTTATTTTTATTTTTGCGTGGGACTGTCGGAGAAAGTTGTCCACCTTAAAGAGTGTGAGCTAGAATTGATTAATCTGCATGCATAATAAATGTGTAGGAGATGATCTACCTTGAAGAGGCTACCTTTTGGAATTTGAGCATCAAGTACTTACATGGTTAAAGTCATTAAAAAAAAAGACGAAAAGATTGAAGAAAATGAGAATGCGAGAATTGCTGATAAAAGTGAATAATTTCGAGCTTCTTGTGGGCATAAGAAAAGTGAGAAAGTGAGATTTTGAAAGAAGAGTGAGACAAAAAGAAAAAGGGAAAAAATTGGGAGAAAATATGTGTAAGGGAATGTAGAAAAAAAGGATTTTGAAGTGCTCGATTAAGGCTTTGGGATTGAAAACTCTTGAGAATGGAAATGTGTTTCTGAAAAGTGCTTGTCATTGGTCTCTTAACGGTATTTTGCTAGTTTTAATACTTTGAGGTTAAATGATTGTGGATTGATTTTTTGGACCCGCTCCATAGGAATGAGTCCCGTTATAGAGAGTTTTCCTCTCCTCTTAAGGAGAGGAAACCCCCTGTGTGGATGTATGTGATTGGGTGTTTGAGGATTGAGGTTCCCCCAACACTCAATCGCATACAGCCGCACATAAGGAGAGGAAACCTCTTCTTAGAAAATTCACCATAGGAATCCCTACGGAAAGAGAGAAAAAAAAAGTGAAATTAATTAATGTTGAGTGATTTCACGAGAGGTGGGAGAAATAAATTGACCATTCAGGGATGTGGTTGATCTAAGGCGTTAAACTTGTTTTCTTTCATGTTTAGGAGGGAATGGGAATTTGGCCTCAGTTTGCACACACATACAATAATTATTCTGGAAAAGCATATGAACTTAAAATTTTTGAAAACGTGGGTCTCGACATTGTTTGAAGAACTTTCTATTAAGCAAGCTTGCTCGCATAATTTAAAAAAAAAAAACAAAAAGAGATTGGAAAGTGTTAAAAAAAGTTTGTATTTTTATTTATGTTACGTGATATTTAGTGTTATTATGTTTTCGTTGTTTGAGGACAAACAACAATTTAGGTTTGGGGGTATTTGATAAGTGCATAATTTACATTTATTGATTATATACTCTGTTGTGTGTTGAAATTTGTGGTTTTTAGCTTAATTATGTCTATTCAACTGTTTTTATGTTAATTTGTCGCATACAATCCAAAAAGGAGTGAAACGAATGAATTTAGAACTAATAATTTCAGTAGTGAATCCGATCTTAGTGGGAACGATAACTCGGACTCAGTATCCACTTTATTACTTTTCACAACCCATGCACTTTTGGAATTGTTATTTTTCGTGAAAAAGTTTTTGAATTATAGCCACATCAATGAGCCTAGCAATAAAAATAATAAATTAAAATAAATAAAAGCAAGATCAAAGTAAACGACAGTTTAGTTTATGACACTAGAACGGGACTGGTGAGGGTTGGAGATAGTGGAAGTTATATCAACAAAATGATTGTGTAAATCTTAACTAATGACGAAGGAGTGGATATATTGATTAACACGTTTATACGCTGAATTTACCTATTGTTCATTTAGCTATTGCATTGAGCACGTTAAATTTAACCACTACAGTAATTTCAAGCTTCAAAAATAAAATAATGTGCATAAATGAGAATGAAAATGGCCATATGAGGAGCCAAATTTGGACAAAAACTTAGAGAATCCGCGCCCCTCAAAACTTTTGGGCCACAAATGTTGTGTAAGCCAATAATATTCTGCCATACGTCTAATTTTAATTTCATAATCAAATGATTATTAAATAGGATGTGAAAAAATTGAATTTTGTAACAAATAAAAAATTAATTAAGAATAAAATTTATTATCTATGTGTAACAAAAATTGGTATTTAAATGTCTATTTGCACGTGTATGACAACCCCATTGGTAGTTAAATGTCTATTTGCACGTGTATGACAACCCCAAAGTTAGATTACTTAAAAAAATGCAAGATGCATTAAACGTGTATAATTGGCTAACACAAGTCATGAAGATTTATGTTTGGATTAAACATGCAAGTTTGCATTCGTGAAGATATATGTTTGGCAAATGTGTAGGGGTGTGCATTCGGATTGTGGGCTTGGGTTTTGAAAGGCCCCAAGACCAGACCGATTATTTTCAGTTCAATTCGGTTCGGCAAGCCCG
>CAVNYN010271097.1:0-17560 GCA_963692815.1 Nyctanthes arbor-tristis
CGTGTATGACAACCCCATTGGTAGTTAAATGTCTATTTGCACGTGTATGACAACCCCAAAGTTAGATTACTTAAAAAAATGCAATATGCATTAAACGTGTATAATTGGCTAACACAAGTCATGAAGATTTATGTTTGGATTAAACATGCAAGTTTGCATTCGTGAAGATATATGTTTGGCAAATGTGTAGGGGTGTGCATTCGGATTGTGGGCTTGGGTTTTGAAAGGCCCCAAGACCAGACCGATTATTTTCAGTTCAATTCGGTTCGGCAAGCCCGTTCAATTTTGGTCTCGGTCTGGGTTCGGTAATTATTCGGGTCTTTTTGGGTTTTGTTCGAGTTTGTAATTTTTCAAATGTATAAATATGAGAAAAAACAAACTTAGTATATACATGACAAATCAATGTTTATTTTCCAATATAAAAAAAAAAGAAAAACTTGTAAGTTGCTATTACACTCCATCTCCAGTTTATCTCTTTTCTCTATCTAATTAGTATCATATATATTGACTCAACCATTTCATTTAATTTATATTCAAATTTATGTCATACAAGAACAAATACAAAATTAGTCAAGCAACTACACAGCAGCTGTACTACGACTATCCAAGTAATTATCGTTTTTTTTCCCTATTTTTATAAAATGTAAATATATATAATGTGATTTATAAAAATAAACACATCATTCTCTCTGAATTATGTTTCACGAATTTCTCCCACTTAAATTCTTTCACCTTTTTCTACCATATGTCAAAATATAGATTTGAAGATAGAGTAAACTCCAAAATATTAAGTCATATTTTTCACCTTTTTGGGGCTTTTTGGGGCTTTATGTCAAAGCCCAGGACCGGACTATATGTCACACCCCCGTTATTTTAATCGTTATAATTAAGTTATTTCTTTGTTTCAATGGCTGAAGCTCTTGTATTATTGCAAAATAATAAAAATAATAACGATGGACGAGACGTGCCAATCAAAATAAGCCTTTAATTGTCATAAGGTCATTGTGATGTTTATCCATTTTACCTAAAGTTATCCTATCAAAGAAATAATTTTTTTTAGGTGACTTATTTTATTTCTTTTACTTTCGTATGAACTTGCTTATACGTCTAGGCTAATTTGGCTTCTTGACGCATAGATTGTTTCCCATGTCAATTTAAATAGAAGAGCAATCATACATGATTATATAAAAATCAATTTATTGATCAACTAGCCGAACAAATGATTGGGAAGCCTTTACGTGGAAAACTAGGCTCCCAATTCATACAAAAGTATTTCTTATATTCTTATATTACATGCCATGTCTTCGCCTTATTTATATATAAGTCTCCCTACATATGCCCATTCTTCTACTATCACATTTCTAAAAGATTATTATACTAAGTGAAGAACATATATAGGTTTATCTTTCCAAATTTGATCATAATATAGATGAGCAAAAGTATAAGCACAAAACACAACTGAATTCATAAGTTGTTCCTAAGTACATTAGGAACAAAGGGGCATCTTCATAATAAGCTCACACATCCGTTTCCACCATATGCAATATCTTACTTGCGTCCGGTGACATTCTTCACTCTTGAGCTTGGTGTTCATAGATTTTGCGATTTATCATCTACAATAGAATAATAAACACGAAGTGCGTACTATGTATCTCGTGAGTAACTCAACATTTTGATTTGCCACAAGATTTCAAAAATCGTTTTACATCACAAATTCAAGAAACACAAAGATGCACAAACCTTTTTAATGCATAATAGGGCCCAAACACTAGAATTACTTACTACCCGTAGAGCGCAAAAATACCATCCAAATGCCAAGTTGGCCATGGCAATACAATGGTAAGTCCGGTTGACCCTTACCGGAGTTCCGAGCAAAGAGCATTATCAAATCAAACACCATACTAATCGTCCCTATCCCAGAATCATTGAATAGGTCATAATATGGGAACAATTCAAAGCAAACCAATTCAAAACGGGTAGAGTAATGCTAGTGATTGACATGCAAGAGAACATTTTATTTCTTATCATAATATGATATCAAAACAAATGCTCTTCTTTCAACACTCATGCATGCCAAGGGAAACCAAAACATTGGTTACTCACCTAATTTGACATTGGTTCTTTAAAGATTCTTGAATATTTTGAGTGGAACAATACCTCCAAATTCTTAGTATTCTTCAAGCAAAATAGCATTTTTAAGTAGGGCTTATATATATATATATATATATATATATATATGTATGAAAGAGGCTTTGTTTGGGAGGCCAAGAGAGTGTTTTAGAAGGCTTTTGGTAGTGTTCTAAGGCTAGCTTCCTTTATCGACTTATTTATCATTTATATTCTAAAAAATTTTGGATTCCACCTATGAAAAAGTCTCCAATAGTCCCTAGATAATTTACAAATAACCAACGAAAATAAGTCCAATTGGAAGTTTAGGAATTCTTCTCACCAATCAAAGTGTCAAGTGGTCTTGAATTTGATTCATGTGAGAAATTCTCTATGTGTCTAAGTGTCACTAGATTTTTTTAACTTATTGCTTAATGAATTCCTTTACTTAATGTACTCTACAATTAGGTCCTTATGTTTTCGACTATACTAATTAAGTATCACATTATTGTTTTTAAGTATTCTTTTGCTCCAAATTTACTACCCGATTGGATTTAGTCACTCTTTTAGCAACCCTACTAACCGATGAAGATAGTCAATGTCAATTCAAGCAATCATGTTATTCTTGTCAAAGTAAATTAAAGTATCCTCAAATTCTTATAGAATGTCACTACTAACTATCCGATGACAAAATTCGATAACCGATTGTTTATAGTTGAGCATTATGCAAGAAGTGATTCAATTATTATCCCAAAAATACTGCTATGGAATTCATGAAATTTCACGGAGTATTACACCATAACCGTTCAGCTTCAGGCTTGAAGTCCAAACCCAAATTTTTAAAGTTAAAACCCAAAACAAGACCAGCGGTTTGGGTCTGGTCCAGTTTCCGGCCTATCGGGCTCGGTTTTTTTGCACAACCCTACAAATGTGTATTAGACATTTTCACATGTAAGTGCTAAATGAAATTTCATGAGTGTTACCTATTCCCATATTCTCCCTTAATTTCCCATTGACTTTTTCCCCTTATCATTTTTCCCCAACATAAGAAATGCCCCAAAAATGGGAGATGATCAAGATGCAAACAACTAAATGATTTTGGTGACTTTGAAGACTGATTGCACAGAGACATTCGAAATGTATACAGCTATTAAATTGATGTCGCTGCAATGCCTTTCGCAGCCACGAAAGTGTGTGCAATTCTGCTATTGATTATACTGTCGTACTACACACTAATTTTAGTGCATGTAAAAATATCAAACTGCAATCTTAAATTATATGTTGTTGGAATCCACAAACATTAATTTAAATAGTGTCGCACCCGCGGGATGTACAAAAGAATAATCAACTAATTTTACACTATATATTATTCTAAGACATGCTTTCCAAGTCTTGTACCAATTAATCTTGTTCCGGCTAGCCTAATGACATCTGAGTGGTTTTCCACACGCTCTTTACCAGGGTTCAATTCCCCACTCCTACAATCTCCCTATAATATTCAAAATAATAATAACAATAACAATAATCTTGTCTTGTTCCTGTTGGAAAAAAAAGGCATTTTGGACATGACTTTGAATGCTATTCGATTCTTAATTTTGAGATACGAATTATCATTTGTGTTCTGCTCGTCGAGAGCTTCGAAAACATATGTTTATTTGCCCAAAATGGTGGTTGGCTGAATAAGAAATTGAGTCTTAAAATTTGTCATAGGAAATGAGTTTAAGTGTTGGGGGAAATTTGTCCCACATTGGAGAAATAGTATTCTAATAACTTGTTTAAATATATTTACATATTTGTAACGTGTAAATTGTGTAGTTGAGACACGAGTCAGAAACACGTTCTCGACCAATTAACCTATGTGCGAGTGCGGCCTGCGTTATGAATGTTGGTCTGGAAGTGAGCGCCTTGTTTAATTGATTTTTGCTAAAATAAGCTACGGAATTTTAACACTTAAACCATGCGCTGAAATGTGAAAGAGTTGTGACTGTTGATGTTCCTATCATTCAACTCTATTGGATTCACATTTAGTTTTTAGCTTTTGACATGCCTTATTTTACTTATATAAAGGACTAATTTCTGGCCTTTTGAGACACACGAATTCAGGAACAAGTTCTCCACATTTCCCTTCTTATAATCCTATTTTGTGATACTGTTCGGGCATTGTTTTGGTTTGCATGTGTAGGAACGCTGTAGCACTGTTGCAGCATTGTTTCTACAGATCTTGACCATTGTATCCTGGGAATAGACATTCAGCGTGTTGGGGACAAATCTATTTTAACGACAATGTGTTTAACACAAGCATCGGGTCTTTGTTTCTTCCTCTACCCCTTTCTGTTTTTTACTGTTTCGCACTTGACTTGTGGTATATGTTTACATTATGTTTACCTTCTATTTCTGACAAAGGCTTCTGTTTACTTTCTGTTCACCATCTTAGTGGATTCTGTTCACATTTTGTTTCTCAACAAATACTGCAGTTTTCTAACAGTTCCGTTATATAGATATGTAACATGATCAACCTTTGCATCTAGTTGCATGTAATACCAACTTTTAAACTTCAACTAAGAGGCTCCAACTTTAGATGGGTAAGTGCGATTCTAATCCCGCTCTACCAGATTAAAAAATTTTATTTTAAAACCTAACAAAACCGACATGATGAAAAACCCGACGTAATTGTCAACCTGTAACTAAAACATAATTAGTCTATTCAATTTGGTATATGTAAAATGTCGTCTAAAATGGTATAAATTAATATATATATATATATATATATAATTTATTTACATTTATATTTGTGAAAATAAATGATTGCCCAAAGCAACCACAATAATTAAATAAATTTTAATTTTAATTAATTAGGCTTAGTAAATAAAGGTATCCAAATAGAAAGTCAGGTGATAAAATTTAAATCAAAAGTAAATTTAAACAAATTTAAATTAGTGACCATTGAATTAAGAGAGATAGTATTTTCTTAATTAGTAATTCAAACCAAATCAAAATCATTTTAATAGTACTCAATATCAAGTGATCCCATACCACATATTGGTAAACTGAAACAAAAGGAGGAAGAAATTAACAAACCAAAACCACTGAAACTTGGTTGAAAAGCAAAGAAAAATGAGTATATTCCAGCTGATATATTGTAGTCTCTAAATTGCCAGATTCTAATTGAAAAGATATTTTCATTTGTATAGGGCAAGTCTGAAACATCAAAAACAACTGCAATTATTTTTTCCTTTCATCCATCACTATTTGCATGTATATTTACAATATGGGCTGCAGAATGCCTTCTCAACCCTCGGCTGCATTATCTCTTCCAACGCAACGGAACCCCAAAGATCCTGAAAACATATATGCTATTAACAATGTAAATATCGTCTGCCTAAATCAGTAAAAGAACAGACTGGCAGCCAATGAGATTTTTATTAAATAATTTCATGCCAAAACTAATCCAAGTACGAACTTAGTGAACAAAAGATCGAAAGCAGAAACCCAAAATGGATCACTATCATATTCGACCAGAAAATTCGCATAAAGATCATTAGTGCTTCGGATATAGGTTCGAATTGTGAGTACAACAGAGATTTGAAGGAGACAGAAATTGAGGGACCTGAAATTAATGGGAAAACTTTGATTAAAGGGAATATAAAGACTAGTTATCGGCTGATAATTTGATTTAATTGGATTGAGAAGATTAGTTATTCCCACATAATAACGAGGAAGACAAATATTGAGCAAGCTGGATATGGAAAAACTTCTATTAATTGGCCATAAAATCCGGAAACCGTGGAAAATAGCGGAGACTATTTTGGAGAAACGGCCAAAAAAAAAAAATTTGCCCCGCGAGTCTAGCGGCATATTTTTGGGCGGGAAAATTTGCAATACAAATGGTACCGCAAAAACTTTCTTATTTTATGCATATATATATATATATATATTCAAATTATTATGCCATTCAGGTCTTTTAATTTTATAATCTATATGTTTGCAAAAAAAAAAAATTTATAATCTATATTATTAATAATAAGAGAAGTTTGTCTGGTATGGTTTTTCCCGCCAATAGTCTGGCTTCATAACGACTTTGATGATGTCACAATGATGTCATCTGTGAAGTTATATATTTTTATTTTTTTCCTAAATTATCTTCTTTATCATATCTTCTTTATATTTTCTTTTTCGAAATTTATACTGATCCAATCCGTTTTTTAATTTTTGTTATTTCTCTTTTTGCCTTATCATCTAATCTTCATCTAATTAAGGCTTCAATCTTATAGTACAAATCCAGATCTCCTAATATTTCTATTTTCTTATTTTTTATTGTTGATTTGAATTATTTTTCTTTTTATTTCCTTAATCCCTTTTCATGATTTCTACTTTTAGGTTTTTCGCGTAAGACTTTTTTCTTAACTCTTTACGTATCTCAATTTTTTATTTGAATTCATATTTTTGAGAACATTTGAATTAATTTTTTATATTTTCTTAATTAATCTTTTTTCTTGACCTAAAATTAAAAATCAAGAAAAGGGATATATTTCAATTGCAGACTTCAATTGGGTTTCGTGTTATGCTTGGCCTTGAATTGCATGTGCTTTTAGTTTGGATTACCGTTCTACCACTTGCGTCATGGAGAAATTTTTTTCCTTTTTTTTAACAATTTACTTTATTTTACTTTATTTTTTTACCATCCATCTACCAACAATTGATTATTTTATTACATATGAATTAAAATTATGAATCTCTCTCCTTCTTCCCACCCCCTTCTATCATACATAGTCACATACACACAGATACTACTCTTGCTAGAAAATATTATAATAAACGTTTGAAATTTTTTAAAGCATGCTTCAATAATTCTCGAATTAATTCTTTTTAGAAAAAAGAAAAAAATTCGAATTAGCCTACTTTACATATTTTAAATCTATGAAAAACCAAATTTGACGGACTATGGTTTCATTAATTTTTTTTCTTTTTTTGTAAGCATAGTTACATAATACATTCCCACTATTGTTTTCGTGGAAATTAATTAATCATACTTATATTATATTTTGTGGGCGTTTAACAGAAAATTGATTGCTAATTCTATATTATCTTTTTTTAAAATTATGGTTCCTTTAATATTTATTTTTAATTAAAAATAATTAAAAATACAATCAGAATAATTTTTTTCCTTCAACAGAAAAAAAAAAAAGAAACTTTCAAGTTTAGTATTATAGTGGAAAAATGATAGGGATTTCGTCTTTCTTTTCTACTCTAATTTTTTTTTAATTTATGTCGTTATGCTCGTGCAACGCATGGAGTGAAAAATCTAGTTATAATAACTTAGAAAAATCAAAAGACTAATTATGTATTCACATTACAAATTATCTTCTATGTAGACCACATTTTAATTGTGTGAAAGGGACTTCAATTTTATCTATTGCAGTTATGCCCTCAAGTTTTTTGCTTCATTTTTTGTAGTTAATTTTTTATAATTAACTTTCACGATTGTAAATGATAGTAGTTTAAATCTAGTTATAGAGGCGTACATCTCGTTGAAAATACCTCGACACCACCAAAGTCCAAGAGGCGTAAGCCTCTAAATTGACATGATTTTTTTTAATAATACTATTTATCTAGACTGGGATCTCCAGTCTAATTGATATATCCTTATTGGCCATTGAATAAATGAGGACTCCTATATATGTATTTATGTATATCAACTTATCTTCCAATGCAGTGATACAAATTAGACTGGAGACTAGTCTCCAGGCTAAATAAATAGAATCGCTCTTTTTTCTGTTTTTTTTTTTTTTACACACATTAAAGTTCAGGGCCTATTACGATTTGAATCACACATTAGAAGAAATCAAGAGATTAGAATTTGGAATTAGCATCGTACCATATCTTCAGCTAGCAGTGGTGGTGGCAAAGGAATATGCTTCACTTGTAGGTTTTTTCTAATCTTTGATAATTTATATTCCTTTTGTATTTACATTTTCAAATACCTCGATGCACAGTTATTACAAGAATATTGATTATTTACATCTTTTATTTTCATTTTAATTAGTGTTCCCATTGCTGATGTTTGATTGATATATATGTTTAAGAATTATTGTGGAACGTAAAGGCGGATATTTTTATTTGCTCATTTTTGTTGTCTCGCTACATCAGATTATTAAGAGTTATGGTAATGATTACTAGTGAAGGAATGACAATTTAATATAAATTTTTGTTAATTATAATGCTATATATATGGCATTAAGTGCACTCATTATTCCAGTCAACTAAAAGTTACAAAATACCAAATTCGTTCAAAATAGCAATGTATGATAATGTACATATTGGAATTGTGATCATTTTATTTCATTCAACTTGAAGTTATTTAACAATGTTTTGAATCTTACGTTTCAATTTGTCGAAAGGTTTACTCTTCCAAACGTCTTGAGGTATATTCGAATTTTGTATGATAGTGGTTAAGATATTTAAATTTTCATAAATGTGTTGTTAAATTTTCATACATGTGATCTTTTCAAAAAAAGTAACTTATATCAAAATATTTTTTATTTTCAAATATTAATAAATGAAAAAATTAAATTTTGGACCTGATTTTACAAATAACGGAGAACTAAGTATTTGTAAGGATAACTAAAGTTTTCGTTTTATTTTTTTGTTTGAATAACCAGATAAAATTTTTGTATCATTAAAGATTTTATTTCACTACTTTTTTTCTCAACCTTATTTCACTTTACTTAAATCTTTAGACAAGAAGAAATTTGGATTACATGTTATATGATATATATTACAATTTTGACATATGTAATTTTATGTGTCATTGTAAAATGTAAAATATATAAAATATAATTCATAGAGTAATTTTAAAGAACAAATTACAAACCGTTAAATTTCATAAATTTTTAACACATGCATATTCATCATATTCCTTATTAAAATGGTATATCATTGTTACAAATTATTGTATTTTTTTGCCAAAAAAAATTATTAAAAATTTCCAACGGCCTAAAAACCGGTCGGAGATTGCCGATGGCATGGAAAACCGGTCGATAATTTCCGACAGGCAAACTACTCCATCGGTAAATTACTGACGGCAAGATCACGTTGTTGGTAATTACCGACGGCTAGGTTGTGCCGTCGGGTATTTACCGACGGCCTTACTTTATCGTCGATAGTTATGGATGGCCTTCCTAGCCGTCGGTAGTTACCGACGGTTTGGAGGCTGTCGGAATTTCGCGATAGCAGTGACAATTCTTCCTTTTCGAACCTTATATTTAACAGAGTCTTGATTAAATTATTATTCTTTTTACCAACTACTCATGAAACCAATATGGCCTGGCATGCTATTTAGCTTTCCTTTCCTGAAAACCAGATTTTCTTGACAATCAATTTATTTTTCTTTGTAAAATGTTGTAACTGATGCAAAACATTGAAATTGTAAGTAGGACCAAAACTATAATTATTCATATATATATATATATATATATCATAATCAAATAAAACAGCTATAAAATTCTTCCATTCTACACTTTCGATGTACTTTCTTGAATTGTAGACGCAAAAAAATATTGTTACGTATAAGAAGGGTCGGCCTAATCCATCGATTTGGTTAGGTTATGAATTGAGAAGATCACTAATTAGTCCAAATAAAGGTGCTTGTCTATTTTGGCATCATATGTATCGATAAAAACGAACTTAAAATATATTTTACCTTACTATTACTTAATTATTAGTATTATTTTTGCACAGCAAACGTGGCAGTATTTTTTAAATTCGGTAATTGGTCAATGTGGGCGAATAATCGGGGTCTACACGGGCCAGATAAGCTGTCAATATGGAAAATTGATCGTTGACCAAAATCGCTGTTAAATATGAGAACTTGACCAATGGTTCCTCCATGGAGCCCATTCGTTGGAGTCTCCATTAGAAGTCTAGTCAAAGGTCAGTTGTTTTAATTAGGAGGGCCATATGTACAAAAAATTTTCTGCAATATTCACATATTGATGATTCTATATTTCTATTTTGTACAATTAATTAGCGGTAACTTTGACAAACTTTCACAAATTATATATCATCAAATACTTTTTTTAACTTTGATCTGCAATTCATGTTAGCTGCATGGTAGATGAGTGTTTTAGTGTAACTGGGCATGTATGTATAGTAGTAGTAATAATAGCATGATCGCTTGCTCAGGAGTCCGGTAGGTGTGTTGATAGTAGCACGAAGATAGACAATAGTTATAGGACTATGGTGTTGAATGGTAGAGGTAGAGCTATTGGTGATCAAACAACGTAAGATGGTGTTGAATGGTAGACTACCATTCAAGAAGGTCGAGAAACAATGTATAAGGATAAATTTCTCCTTTTACCTATTGCATTAATAGAGAAATTATATGAAAGTAGAGTCTGGTTTCATATAGTCTAGTTCTAATTTTACCATGGAACCGGGCACTTGACATGAAACCTCGACTCACTCAATCAACAAATCATGAGGTTTCATGTCAAAGTCTGGTTCTACACTATTTCCACATAATTTCTGTGCATTATTATGCCTCCGGCCCGGCGGCCCCTACAATCAATAAAGTCGACTTCCAACATGTGCATAGCGTGTTGATTGTGTAGTCTATTAAAGTTTGTTTTAATTATGCTGATCAAAACATTGTTCTAAATTCTCTACAAATGATTCTATTAATTGGGATTTTCTTCCTTTCCTCAAAATAATAATAATAATAAAAACAAAATAATAATAAATAACTGGGATTTTCTTCCTAAAATTAATATTACTAAAAAAAATGTAATTTTGCTACAATTATTTTTCATAACACAAAAATAATAATAGTAATGTCCATCAAATTGTTTTTTATACTATTATTACACTATATTATTATATTATATATGCATCGATCATTCAAGTGCTGGAAAACCTTTTTAAACATTTTATTACTTTTATTATCAAATTTGGTGAGCTAACTTGATTAAAATATCAATATTCTAATAGGAAGAAAAAAATCGCTCAAAATTTGCCATATTGCCACGCGATTCCTTTATACACTCAAAAAAAATGAATAAATAAATAAAATAAAATGGTAGAACATACTAATAGTATAGTAAAGGGTTAATTTCATGATAGCAACTGAACTTTGTTCTTCATAGTAATTAGATAAATTGACTTTTAACTCATAGCAGTTTGGCTATTGAATATTATTTGTGAACAATCAACTTACTCTGCCAACAGAGGATAGTGTTTTATTAGATTGTTTAATTTCTCCATACTAGTGTTTTATTGTGTGTTTTATTATATTAAAATATTTATCTACGTTTGGGTTGTATATTTGTTGTAGGACCAAGAAAAAAATTAAAAAGAATTAAGATCGGGTGTACTTTGTAATAGTTTTGCAGCTAGGGGACCAAGATGTTGGACAAGAAAACATAAAGGGCCAAAAAGAAAGAAAAAAAGAAGAAGACTAGTGCGGCCGTACTGATCACTAGTGCACCCACATTGGTGTGCTCGAACTGCATTGCAAGATTTGAGTAGAATGCTCAGTGCGGCCGCACCGTCCGCCTTGTGCCCCAGCACCGTCCTGTACGTGCACGAGAAATTTTTATTTTCCTTATCTAGATAGAATTCTTTTTATGACAATTTCTTGTACACGAATTTTCCATTTTCTTTAGAGTTTTTAGACTTTATATAAAGATGAAGAGGTCATGTCTTAAGACTTAAATTTACAATTCTTTACTTTATAAAAAAGACAAGTTTGGAAAAAGATTTTTCCCGAATGAGCAAACAATGCTAATCTCTCTCTTCTTCCAGTTCAAGGGGATGTTGTTACTACTTCTTGCTCTTTAATTAATCGATTTTAGTAATGTTATTTCTTACTCTTTTGTAAAATTACTTGTGTTATTCTATTTTCTATATTTATGAATATCGTTGTTTGACCTAGTTTAGGCATGCTACGTTGAGCAATTGGTTTTCTATTGCTAGGGTTAGGGTTTCAATCCGTCATTGTTGTTTCTCCTAAATCGCAAGTAGTAACTAATGATTATTAATCATTAAGGATAACACAACCTAAGTTAAATAAATCAAGCTTGTGAATTTATTGCTTATATTAACTTATTTTCCTAATTCTTTGTTCAATTGTGTTCTAATTTGGAGAGTTTGTTATAAGTTGTCCAAACGGTTAGGTTTAAATGAAGAGCTTGTTTTAATTAGATACACTTGAGGGAAAATCCAGGTAGCAGAGTTTATTATTATCTAGAATTAATAGTTTTGTAGGAAAGTAGGAATGACGTTGCTATTGATTACTATACTTTATGTGAAGGGCACAACCGAATTAATCCTCGTGTTTTTATCTTCTTACTGTACTTGTGAATATATTTTAATTAATTTTATTTTTTTCTTTAGTGTTTAATCAATCTTACCCAAAAAAAAAAAAAGAAAGAAAAAAAGAAAAAAAACCTCCTTATTGTTAGTTGACATGAAACACTTAGATATATCGAGCATTCTCTATGGGTTCGACCCTTACTCTCAGCTTCTACAAATTCTTTTAAATTTAGTGAAATAAGGTATTTATTATTTTAGCGCATTCGACACACGACCAACATGTCGTGCAACAAACTGATGGTATTTCCTAATGCTATTTGTTTCAACTAGAATTGTCTCTAATCTAGTTGTCATTTTCTTATTAAATATTGAATAAGTAGATGTTTCCACCCATCTTTTAGTGTAAAAATGACAATTGCACTAGAGATCGGTCTTCAAATTTAGAGAAATAACACTACTCTTCCCTTTGCTCTTCCTAACTTTGCAAATTATCCTCACCATCATTATTTTACAGTAGGAATAAAATTGAGAATTATGTGTTTGTTCCAGATTATCTCAACTTATTCTTTATTTCTCAATGAGGATATTGCTTTCACTCGCTAGCCATATACACTCAAGCATTTATACTCATGTGCGAAAGAATAACATCAAGATAATCTGAACTCCTCAAAACTCTATCCTTATTTTCACATATATTATATTTAACATAAAAATCATATCATATAACACAAGATAGAAATCAGACCACTAAAATAAAATATTTTAAATCCAAACTAGCAACAAACTGAAGATCCAAGCATGGTAAGTAGGCATGGGCATGATTTGGATTGGTTGTGGTTTTAAAAAAACCTAACTAAATCGAAAACTGATGGTTTTTTTAGAAAATAACCATTTGGTTATCTTGTAATATTAAAAACAAACCAAAACAAAACCATTCGGTAATGGTTTGGTTATGATTATATAAAAAAACTATAAAATATAGTTCGATAAGGTTATCGACTAAAAGTAAAAAAATATATATATATATATGTACATTGTATGAGCAGCAATTCTATACTCTACGCTTTAAGTTAAATGATTTAATAGAAATCAAGATTTTTTTGATAACTTTATTCTTTTATCTTTAGGAATTTAAATAAAGAATTAAGTTAATAAATTTGAAATCAAATCATTTAGCTTGGTTATGGTTTCCATTCCAAAACCATAACCAAACTATAACCAAATTGTTATTCGTTTTAATAGACATAACCATTTGAAAATTTGAAAAAAATGGACCAGACGGGACCAAACCACTCGGTTTTGGTTTGGTTCGGTTGGTTATGGTTATTTTGCCCCAACCCTTGGTAAGATTAAAGTTTAGTGACCTTATTTTTTCAAATTAAATTTCATTGGCTTAACTGCTAGTAAGAGAAAAGTTCAACGACCACAAATTAAATTAACCCAAAAATAAGACTCGGACGCATATTTTTTTTAACCTAGCTCTCAAGAAGACCTTTATTTATTTAAATAAATTTCACCATGAAATAAATCTAGTGTATAAATATATAATTTATATGAGAGATCATTGGATCCACATTTGTCCTACGTTTGGGATAATCTCATCAGACGTATTATGGGAAATCTAGATCATTGAAATATTTTTGTTTTTTTACACGGGGAAACAAAAAATCATTTCATATCATTACGAACAAACGTACTTACAAAGATAAGAGGGAAATCCATTGAATTCCATGTAAACATATATGTAAATTGTGAATAACTCAATATGCAACAATGTTATTCATTGAGAGATGCAAAAGAGGAGACATCAACTAGAAGAAATATAAAGGAAAAGGAAGAACCAAAACCTAGTCAACTATGCGAAAGAAGACAATACACAAAAAGAAAGAATACAAGTCCTTTTACATGCAAGGACTAACTTACCCAACTAATAATTTGAAATACAAAACTAGCAAAACTATATAAAATTATACTCTAACATCCCCCCTCAAACTCACGGTGCCACAGCTAAAAGCAATGAGAGTTTGTCGCGTAGAAATCGAAAGCGGTGAATCGAATGGGATTTAGTAAAAAGGTCCGCAAGCTGCAAAGAAGAAGAGACAAAGGGTAATGTTATAGTACCCTGTTGAAGGTGATGGCGCACCAGATGATAGTCAATCTCAATGTGTTTCGTTCACTTATGAAACACAGAATTATGAGATATCTGGATGGCACTCTTATTATCACAGTACATGGGTGTGGGAGAAGATAGAGAAACTCCTATGTCAGAAAGAAGCCAGCGTAACCAAACAATCTCAGCAGTGGTGGATGCCATAGCACGATACTCGGCCTCAGTAGAAGATCGAGAAACCACTGTCTGTTTCTTACTCCGATAAGAGATAAGAGAATCACCCAAGAAGACACAAAACCCTGTAGTAGACTTATGATCAATGGGATTGCTGGCCCAATCCACATCAGAATAAGCACGGAGTTCTAAGGAAGATGTGGATGGAAATAGAAGACTCTGAAAACATGAACCACGAAGATATCGCAAGATGCGAACCATAGCTGACCAATGAACAGTGGTCGGAGCAGAAAGAAAACTGGCTAACGACATGCACAACATAAGCAATATCAGGTTGGGTGATGGTAAGGTATACAAGAGAACCAACAAGAGTGCGATACAAAGTAGGATCAACCAAAGGAACACCATCGGTGGAGGAATACCGAACATTCATCTCAATAGGGGTGTCAATTGTCCTAGAATCAGTGAGATGAGCACGCTCGATGAGGTCTGTAGTATATCTAGACTGTGACAACATATACCCTCTAGGAGAAGAAGCAACCTCAATACCCAAGAAATAAGATAAAGGTCCCAAATCCTTCATTTCAAACTAACAAGCCAATTCAGATTTTAACTCAGTATTACCAACTACGTCATCACCAGTAATAATCATATCATCAACATATAATAAAAGAATAATCCTACCAACAGATGTACACTGAAAAAACAAAGCTGATCATGATGACTAGATGTAAAACGAAGGGACAAAACAACAGTAGAAAACCATTCAAACCAGGCGCGAGGTGCTTCTTTAAGACCATAAAGAGCCTTTTTAAGTTTGCAAACATATCCAGTATGATGGGTTACACCAGGTGGAGGAGTCATATAAACTTCTTCCTGACGAGTGCCATTCAGAAAGGCATTCTTAACATCCATTTGGCACAGATTCTATTTACAAACAGAGACAACAGCAATAAGAGTACGAATGGTAGTCATCTTTACAACAGGGGCAAAGGTCTCCTCATAATCAAGACCATACTGTTGCGTAAAATCCCTAGCAACCAATCTAGTCTTATACTTTTCAACAAAACCATCAGACTTAGTTATAATCTTATAGATCTAACGAGAACCAACAACATTTTTACCTGAAGGCAAAGGCACCAAATCCCAAGTGTCTGTCTTTTGTAGAGCAGATAATTCATCATTCATAGCCTATTGCCAAAGAGGGTCTAAAATGGCTTTTTTATATGAAGAAGGTTCAAACAGGTTATGAATATATGATAAGAAACAACAAAAAGACTCTGAATAGCAAGAATAGTCAAAATCAGGGAGTTGAGTGGACTTGCATATGCGTTGAGGATATCGAGGAGACGGTGGAGAATGAGAAGATGATGGTAATCGGTCCTCAGGCTCAGATGGTGCTTGAGAGGCCACATGAGGAGGAAGGATAGCAGAAGACGGCGCAGTGTACATGTAGTGGATGAAGATTCAACAGGGACGGGTGTAGGGGAAGAAGAACTATCACTAGAGAAAGGGTCAGGATGAACAAGATCGGATTTGGTCAGTGTAGAAGTGCTATCAAGAATAGAGAAGAATGGAATATGCTCAAGAAACACAACATGTCGAGAAACATATAATTTCAGACTGACATGATCAAAACAACGGTAACCTTTCCTACCCTCTCCATATCCTAAGAAAACACATATAGCGGAACGTGATGTCAATTTGTTATCCTCAGTTGTAGGAAGAAGACAAAACATGTACACCCAAAGACTTTCAGGACAGAATAATTAGGAAGAGGCTAAATAAAGCTTCAAACGGTGACCGACTAGAAGTATGAAAGCTTGGAATTCTGTTAATCAATAAACAACTGTAAGAAAAGCTTCCCCCCTGAATGCATTAGGGACTTTAGCAGATACAAGAAGAGAGCGAGCTGTTTCAATTATGTGTCTATGTTTGCGTTCAGCAACACCATTCGTTGAGGAGTGTCTGTACAAGATGATTGATGAATAGTGCCATCAGAAGCAAGTAGCTCAAAAAATTCAGTAGATGTGTATTCCCCACCCAAATCACAGCTAAAACACTTAATTACAGTATTATGTTGGGTTTTCATAAGTGCTTTAGAAGAACGATAAATAGACAGAAAATCAGAACGCCTCTTCATAAGATAAGCCCAACAATAACGAGTACAATCATCAATAAATGAATCCTTTAGTGGAAATAGGAGTAGGACCCCACACATCTGAATGAATAAGATCAAATGGTGCAACAGAATAAGAAACACTACGAGTAAAAGGCAAAGCAGAAAATTTAGCAAGTTTGCAACCACTGCAATCAGAAATGTCATGTGTTTGCATATCTCCTAAATGTCCTTTGGAAACTAAAAGTTTCAAACAACTAGCAGACACATGTCCGAGTCGAGAATGCCATAAATAAAAGCTAGAAGAAGAAGAAATCAAACGAAAAGAAGATAAATCAACCTCAGAGGCAGCAACATGCACCGATCTCAAATTATCCAAGACATAAAGTCCTCCTCTCTGCCTATGACCTATCCCAATTAGCTTCCGAGACTGTGGATCCTGCACGTAACAAGCATTGGGAGAAAAATGAACCAAGTATCCAGAATCACATAATTGACCAACAGAAACTAAATTTAGAGTAAGATTAGGAACACATAAAACATCTAACAAAGATAAATTTGATGTTTGTATAGACCCAAGACCTGCTAAGGGCAATGGGGTGCCGTCAGCAGTTATAATAGATGTAGAATGGTGGGGAGGAGACATAGAGGAAAACAATTTAGAATTAGAGGATATATGTCGAGAAGCACCTGAGTCAAAAATCCATGTAGAAATATTACCTGGTAAGTTTTGAGAGGACACA
>CAVNYN010271099.1:0-17215 GCA_963692815.1 Nyctanthes arbor-tristis
TAGACCTGTCAGGATCACCTCTGGAATTATTCCCAAAGGTAATAACCAAGCTCTTCTTTTTGAGATCTCTCTCTTTGAGGCGTACAAAAATTAAATCACTTCCAAGATCGATCAAGAAGCTTCAAAATCTAGAGATGCTTGACCTTAAACAGTCTTGTGTTACTGAGTTGCCAGTAGAGATCTTACAACTTCAAAATCTAAGACATCTTATGGTGTATCGCCCTCGTGAATATTCATATCTTCCATTTGACTTTATAATTGGTTTCAAGCCACCAATCGGAATGGGAGCTCTAACATCTCTACACAATCTCTCTTTCATTGAGGCAACCACTCCAGGCATATTAACGGAGCTAGGGAAGATGAAAGAACTAAGAAGGCTAGGTGTTCTCAAATTGAGAAGGGAAGATGGAATGGATCTCTGCTCATCCATTGAAAAGCTCCAACATCTTCAAGTATTAACCATATACTCAACAGCAGAAGATGAGATTCTTGACTTGGATCACATATTTTCTCCTCCTGTTTCCCTTGAGCGCTTCTATATGACAGGACGTCTAGAAAACTTTCCCCATTGGATAAAGTCTCTCAGCAACCTGGTTAAAGTTGTTTTCAGATGGAGTCATTTAGCAGATGATCCACTTGAGTATCTCCAGGATCTCCCAAACTTATCCCATCTTGATCTTCTTGAGGCGTATGTTGGTGAAGAACTGCGTTTCAGAGCTAGTAAGTTTCAAAGACTTAACTACTTAGATCTTGACAAGCTAGAACCTCTAAGACGAGTGATATTTGAGGAGGGAGCGCTGCCGAATCTGGATAAAATTATCATACAGCGATGTACATGTCTTGATAATGTTCCCTCCGGAATTGAGCGCCTTACCGGCATCACGCTTCTTGAATTCTTCGACATGCCTGAAGAATTTGTTGCAAAATTGAATCCCGACATGGTGGGTGGTGATTACGAAAAAGTTGCTCACATTCCTGAAGTATACTACACTTACTGGAGAGATGGTGCCTGGGAAGCTCATCCATTAGAGACCGGAAATGAAATGGAGAATTCCGACAGGCCAAAGACCTCCTTCAAGTCCTATCATCAACGCAATACACTGTAAATTCACGCTCTCTCTTTCTTGCTGGATGTATAAATGCCCCTGTAGTTTGCAACTAGTTTTGAGCGAATGTACAAGTGAACGGTTTATCATTGTCTCGTAGATGTTGGAAAATCTTTTGATTTCCAAATCTACCCTGATAGATTAGCTCCTTAGCCATAAATTTTAAATCCAACTTTTTATATTTTCTAAACAATTCTCATATAAGTGCCGTTAAATAACTATAATTAAAATCTTTAGTGGGTACAATGACAAAATTGGTTGTGTTATTTTTTATGTTTATTAGCACTATAAAATCATTGATTATAATAACTCTATGGGTAATTATATTACCACTCCAAAAAATATTTGTTACACCACAAATTTGAATATTTTTTGTACTCCCCCCGCCCTAAAAAGATATTCACTTTTTGTTTTTCACGTAAATTAAGAAATCATTCAATGTTATTCGAAATGTACAATTTAATAATATATTTCATAATATACTTTTTAATTTATTTAATATTTCACTTTAATTGTTGTTTATTATTGTTGATTACTATACATACTAAATGAGGGTATAAAACTAAAAAATTAGCCTAGGAGAGGGAAATATAATTTAGGATGGATAAAAAGGGAAAAGAGGACTATTTCTTGGAAAATATAATTTGGGATAGATAAAAAAGAAAAAGAGGAATATCTTTTTGAGAGGGATGGAGTATTTAATTAATTAGGCATATAAAATGACACGATAATTACATAAGCTCCGATTTTTTAACTCTTAATTCCACCGCTTCGATTTTTTAACTCTTAATTATATAATTAAGAGTTAAAAAATTATATAAGCTCCGATTTTTTAACTCTTAATTGTATAATTACACGATAATTACATAAGCTCCGATTTTTTAACTCTTAATTCCGCCACATATCCTTTTTCTTTGTTCATATGCATTTTTCTCTTTTTTCATTTTTCTATTTCATGCTTCATCGATCTCTGGATCAATTATTTGTTTTGAAGTAATCTCTGGATCAATTATTAATAATTAAAAAACGGAGAGAATTCATCCCATCAAAAGATAACCCCCTGGGAAAACTGAATCCACCATAACTCCCCCCTTTTAAATTCACAACCAATGTCCGAACAGAAACTAGTAGAAACCTTTTGTTTTTAAGAGTTTGTAGAAGTTATTTCTAATTTGAGGCTTTGACCATCCCCCTACGCGGTCAAGCAATTTCTTCATTAAAAATTCCCCCTTGTGATAATATAATTTTCAATTAATAATGATGTTTTACTTTTACAATTGTTTTGTTTAATAAACAGATTCCATTATTGATTATTGATGATAATTTATAAGTACAGTGGCAGAATTTAATTGTAGAAGAAAACGTATAATATTTCATTCAAAAAGAAATTTCGGAGTACATTTTATTTTCTAAATTAAGGTTAAATTTGTCAAATTGTAGTGGTGCAATTATAAAAACTAATTTTTAATTGTGATGTAGTTAAACTGTTGTAGCTTCAACAAAAAAATTAGTGGTAAAGATATGGGAGAAACACTTTTGGACGATATTGCCAATGTTAATATTTTATAATTCCTTATTTACCCTCTAATCTATATATACATGTAAAAGAAATAAAGTCTACTGTACCTTTTACTGCATTTTTCCTTCCAAAACTGTCTTAAGTGAGGTCATTTTAGACTTTTTCTTATATGTTAAATAAATTCTGCAGTAAATTGAATATTGATATTTCTCTATTTTTTTTCAATTAATTAGGGATTATAATCCTTACTTATTCTTAATCTTTTTTAGAAGTTTTGCAAATCCTTTCTAATTTATTATCTTTAATAATCGACTGCTGATATCTTACAAATTTGAGATTTTTATATTGTTGTATCTTATCTTCTTAAATATTTTGTTGGATTAATATATATATTCATAATTTTTTGATTTTTTAATATATATATATATCTGTTATCTATGAACTATATCATAATTTATATGAGAGTATACCTTTTTAGCTCATACATTAATTTTTAATTATTTTAATTATTTTTTATATCATTTTTAGCGAGTTGTTATTAATTTATTATCTTACTTCTTTTATATATAATAAATATGGTTTAATTAATATTTCAGAGTTTATAAAATTTCCGTTACAGTATAGTCACGGAGAAAAATAAAATGTTTAATTTCTTAAGGTATAAGAATGACAATGAGTCAGGTCGAAATTAGATATGCTACACCAATTACCTTACCCATCAAAAAAATTTTTTTCCATCCCCACTTAAATCGGGGACAGGTCGAGGACGGGTTAGTACAGGTAAGTCATATTATCCATTCATTGGTCAATTTAAATATATTTATATATTTTTATTTTCAGTTTTTGTTTAATGAATAGTATTATAAACATTAAAATTGTAATTGTAATTATTAAGCTTTTCTGATAAATTTTATTATCTTTTTACTTTTCAAACAATTAGAATTTTCAGTAAATATTATTATTTTTGTCAAAAGAAAGTTAAACAAGTCGGGTGCGAGTAAAAATTATCATAACCTTAATTCCTCGGCCTATTGTTAAGTCGGGTCGATTTTCTCTTATTTTGATATGGACTCTGGAGGTTTTTGATCAGTTTGGTCCCTGTGTATTGTATTTTGAGTCGACGTCATGTGTATTGTATTATATTTTGTCACTCTTTGTTTAATTTTTAATCCAAATAGAATTATTTTTATGTTTTTTCTATTTTAAAATAAAAGTTGATTAAATCAACTACGTTGATATATATATATATATATATATGAATGGGATCCATATGAACTCATAATTTCAGTAGTCGTTTACTCTCATTCTATTTCTTTTTCAAAATATAGAATAATTAAAAGCTAATTGGGGGGCACAATGTGAGTCATTTTGATACTTGGGCACTACTATTCTTGTTTAATTTTATATATTCTATCAAAATCAAGCTTTAATACTCTCAGGATGGGATTATTATAACAAGAGTTTAAATTTTGGGCAGATCGGAAGTTGTATAAAGTTGAAGTGACCTTAAACCATTGAAGACGAATTGGATTCTCCATTTATCTTCTTTTTTGGCATCTATTTTTATGAAACAAAAAATTCACGAGCTATATTCCCACATAGTTGAGTTGGTTCATAAAAGTTCACTTTCATTAGTAATTTGTTAAATTTGATATACTTTACTATAAAGTTTGTATGTATATGAACACATACAGTTTTCAAGATCTTATAGTACAAGTTCTTTCATGTCATCATATATTAAATTAAAACCAACCCACAATAGAAATTCTTAATATCAATCTTATACTCTACACATTAAGGTGTAGAGAACCTTTCAAAATGCTAGGTTTTCTTGGCTTTTATGGAAGGCTCGTGATTTTTATTTTTTCGTAACCAAAAATAAAACTATTTTCATTGGCATGGGTCACTAGGAATGTGTAAACACCACATGTTCTATAATAATATATTAATATTTACATATTAATTTCTTCTCAAATCACATCATCGGTTGTTATTACACCATATTATTTATCTAGTGTTAGAACGGCACTAGACGTCTGGTATTTGAACATTTCACTTAGTTTACTCTTCAAGAGGTCTTTAGTTATTTATTATTACTTACATATATTCTCACCTTTTGTCAAGAATTTACCTTTCTCCTTGTTATGAATTCACCTTTTGTTTGTTATGAATTTATTATTACTTTTCTCCTTGTACATTTTTATCTACAATCAGGTTTATCCACCTTCATTTGTTTCACGGTTTTCAAAAATTCATAAAATGGTAAGCAATCTTTTGCCATGAGCATAAAAAGGGGTGTTGACTCTTCTTCTTTATTACTCCCTCTCCGTCCCAATTATTTAGTCTCATTTACTTTTTCACAAAGATTAATAATAGTATTAGAAAAGACAATTATATAACAAATTTCTTAAAATATTCTTATTTAATTAGCGGTGTATATTAAGAATAGTATTGAAAAGGATCAATAATTGTACATGAACGCAAAAGAAGACCAAATAAATGAGATATGGCGATCATAAATATTCATATTGTCATTCACTGAGCTGCGGGTAGGGATCTTAAAGCTTCAAAATCTGAGGCATCTCATATATAGTGAATAGCAATCGTAAATATTCATGTTATCCATTCGACTTTGCACAATGGGAAGGGGATCTCTAACACATTCACACGGTCTCTCTTTCATTGAGGCAACTGCTCATGGCGTATTAACAGAGTTAGGGAAGATGAAGAAACTTTGAAGGTTATGTATTCTCAAATTGAAATGTTCCTTGATGGATAAGGTCTCTCAACAACTTGGTTAGCATCAATTTCAGGTGGATCCGCCCAAATATCTCCCAGATCTGTCCAACTTATTCCATATGATCCCAGTCTTGTTGAGGGATATATGTTAGTGAAAAAAGTTGGTGAAAGTTTCAAAGACAATGCTGCGGAATCTGGATAATTATACAACGATGTACATTTCTTGAAAATGTTCCATCTGGAATCGAGCACCTTACTAGCATTTCCTTTCTTAAAGTTTATTACACTTATTGGACAGATGGTGCCTAGTGAAATGAAGATCCTTTTTTCAAGTCCTATCATCAACATAGTAATAACTAATGCTATTTTTTAGCACACGTATTATTTCTGTAAGATAAATTATCTGTGTGTTATTATTATTGTCATCATTTGATATTGGGGCTGCCATTCATGTTGTATTTTCATTTTCTTGCACTCACATTTTATTCCCTTCAAGTTGTAAGTGGGCTAGACAATTGGAGGCGCCACATAGGATGCGTGGCTCTAGAGCAAAATTGTTCTTTTTATGGGGAAAAAGATATACACAAGATATATTCCCACATACATGAGTTCGTTTATACAAGTTCAATTCATGGGTAATTTGTTATGTTGCGACACTCAATTTTTATGAAGCCAATGTGTGTTTTGTTTATAGAGCCTGCGTTTTTACATAACAACAATTGATTTGATGGAAAATTAATGGCCTAAGTGTTTAGTACAAGTGAGAAAAAGTAATAGACACACTAATTCTGTAAGAGAACTTGTGTTGATTCTATAGAAAATGATTTATGATATGAGACAAAGAAAATAATAATAATAATAATAATAATAATAATAATGGAATTTTATTTTTGTGGGACGGAGGAAGTACTTTTCTATTTTTTTTTTATTTTTTTTCTATTAAAGATTACTACTAAGGTCTATGCAACTTCATTTGTTTTGACGATTTTGAAAATTCATAAAATGGTGAGGAATTGTTTGCCGTGAGCATGAAAAGTGCTTCGAGATTAGTGACAAATCAATTTTTATTTCACTTTTAGTAACAAATCAATTTTTATTTTACTTTTTGACTATCGCAAATTTTACTTTTAACTACTAGCATTTTTGCTTAAAAACTTTTTCGACCCGCTTTTAACGACCAAAATGATTATTTTACGATCAAAGTATCGTTGTTAAATGTGATATTTTCTGTGGGGAATATTTATGATTATCTAAATACTTTTAGTCTACAATATTCAGGTGTCGTAATGTTTGGTGTTTTGAGGGCGTTTTCTGTTTTTATTCTTCCAAAACGCAAACACGTTCTGTTGTTCGTTTTTAGAAACGTTTTCACCAAAATGTACGGAATTGATTTACAACAGAAAATGGAAAACACAAAATTCTTGTTTTGGTCATTCCCAGCAGTTAAGGTAATATGTGTCAGGAACATCCCGCCTTCTAGTGTTTTCTAGACTATAGCCACCCGAACAAAATTTTTTCACTTTTTTTCTACTTCCAGGGCTTCTCAGTCGGCTGCCTCTTCTCAATTTTGTTGGTCACTAAACTATGTAATCTAGGTAAAATTCTATCTTTACTTTCTATGTACATCAGTTTCTAGATTTAAGAAAATTGACATCATATAGAGTTTTGTTTTATGCATATATTTCTCAAGCTTAAATAGAAAAATTATAATAAATAATTCAACTTTATTAATACTAATTTACGTCTAGCTTCTACTAGGGTTAATTTCAGAAAAGGTCCCCAATCTTTGAATTTAAAATCAGATAGGTCCTCAACCTTTTTTCGCTCTCCTAAGTCCCCAACCATTTCATAAATGTACACAATAAGTCCTTATTGTTACTGTTCCCTCAACTTTTCAAATAAAATAACGATTATACCCTTTAAACTTTTAATTTTAAAAACAAAACATTTAAAAATAATAAAAAAAAAGAACACCCACCCCATCCCTTCCCCTCCCCCTGCCCCTCCCCCTCCCCAGAGGGCCGCCGAAAATGGCTGCCGGAGCCATTTTATAAAGTTGAAGTGACCATAAACTATTGAAGACAAATTGAATTCTCCATTTATCTTTGAGTTTGGCATCTATTTTTATGAAACAAAAAAATATAAGATTCCGCGAAAATTAACTCTCAATTATACTACATGGTTATTATTTTGGCAACAATGAAATAATTGCTTGAATTGTATTAAAAGATTTGAAAGAATTGTTACTCAATTGACGCCAAAGAAAAATTGTAGGGCTTGACCAACGTAAATAAAAATGAGGTGGCTTAATTATAAGACACTACAAAATATAAGGATTTCTCGAGCAATAAAAAAATATCCAACATTTGTACGGTTCCGTTGCGCCATGTGTCACGACGTGATTGGTGGATCTCAAAGTTTTGTTAAAAACAATTAAATCTAACTATTATAAATAGGGTTCAAAGGTCCTCGAAGTCTCCATAACAACCAACAACCCCTTCTCTACGCCAAAACTAGCAAATTTCGTCTAAAAATGGCCAAGGTGGAGAAACATCACTAAAAACCCACCAAAAAACCCATTTGGCTATTGAAAAAGGCTCATTTCCATATAAAGAAAGATTATAGCTTGAAAATAACTTTAATTGAGGAATTTCGAGACTTTAATGACATTTTTCCATTTGGGATTATTCGAGGAATATTGAAGTGAGTAATGCATGTCTTTAGCTCTCTTGGCTCTCATTCAGCTCTCTATCTCTTTTGGAACCGTGCATTCCTTTAATTACATTTGCCCTTTGATGATTGATAGTGCACCATTACTTTAGATAAATGATAATTCCTTACTCTTCGGTGCATCTCCAGTGGCACTATCTATCCGTTTCGTATTGTATTTGTATTGCTTTGTGGTACTATAGCCTTGCTGTGTGGTCTTGGCTATTTGTATATTTGTATCATATGGTTTACGGGTAGAAGCTAAACTAGTGATGTGCCTGAACTTTGTGCCTTTGCATCTTTGTCATCTGATGATATTTCTTGCCTTGTTCTGCGTAGGCCAATACATGTTGTTATTCACTGGGTACTTTGTACTCAACCCCTTCTTCTATAACCTTGTAGGTATCGAATTAAAAGCTTTGTGGTCAGATCGTCCCAGAGAAGATACATGTATGTGATCGAGACTTCGATGCGTGGCCGAAGTTTCATTGTTGGTGGCCGCAATAGTTATCCTGAAATGACAATATATATAACAATGTTTGGTTTATGAAGTCTCGCCCTCGATTTTGAATTGAGATAATGCTTTCACTATCGATATTTTGAGATAATATGGTAATAAAATTAGAGGCGTGACAAAAAATTCATGAGATATATTTCCACATAGTTGAGTTGGCTTATAAAAGTTCACTTTCATTAGTAATTTGTTAAATTCGATTTAATTTACTATATAGTCTGTACGTATACGAACACAAAAGTTTTCAAGATCTTATAGTACAAGTTCTTTCATGTCATATTAACTTAAAATCCGCCAACAATAGAAATTCTTAATATCAATATATCATACTCTAGAGATGGAATTTTTTATTGAAACAGATAAATGGGAGTATAATTGTAAAAGACGACCAAAAAAATGGGACGTGACAATCATAAATATTCATGTTGTCCATTCACTGAGCTACTGGTAGGTAGGGATCTTAAAGCTTCAAAATCTGAGACATCTCATAGTGAATTGCATCGTAATATTCATGTTGTCCATTCGACTCTGTACAATGGGAAAGGGAGCTCTAATATCTTTACACAGTCTCTCTTTTATTAAGGCAATTGCTCATGGCGTATCAACAGAGCTTAGTGAAGATGAAGGTTGAAGGTTATGCATTCTCAAATTGAAATGTTCCCTGATCGATAGATAAGATCTCTCAACAACTTGGTTAGCATCAATTTCAGATGGGGTCAGCTAAGAGATGATCCGCTCAAATATCTACAAGATATGCCCAACTTATTCCGTTTGATCTCAGTCTTCTTGAGGGATATGTTAGTGAACAAAGGTGGTAAGTTTCAAAGACAATGCTGTGGAATTTGGATGAGATAATTATACAGTGATGTACATTTCTTGAAAGTGTTCCATCTGGAATTGAGCACCTTACTAGAATTTCCCTTCTTAAATTTTTTGAAATGCCTAAAGATTTTATTGTGAACTTGAGTCCAGATTGGGAGGGGCAATGGGATGGGTTGGGTTGATTTTAGCCTAAAAACAACCCAATCCATTTTTATTTGGTTCATGGTTTTGGTATCCAACCCAACTCACGTGGTAGATGGAACTAACCCAACCTAAACCCAGTTTTGGTTGGGTTTTCTCTCCATTTTATTTTCCTTTTCATTTTCCTTTTCATTTTCTTTCTTCTTTTTTTTTTTTTCCCTTTTTTGGTTTTATTTTTATCTTCCCTTGCTCAGGTGGCTCTCTATATTCATTTTCTTTCTTTCTTTCTTTCTTTCTTTCTTTTTTCCCCTCTATCTTTCCATCCACTCTTTCTCTACATTCATTTTTCTTTCTTTTATTTTTTTCTTTTTATTTATCTTTATTTCTTCCCAACAGATCACGTCTTCCCTCTCTCTCTCTCTTATCTCTCTCTTTGTGACACAATTCTTGATTGGATATTTTAAAGGGGAATTTTATATACACCACCAAAATTTCTAAGCACACCACATTTTTTGTATTACTAAATTAACCATAATCAAATTGACCAAAATAACTACCACTATGAATCATTTCTTCTTTTCTTATATAAGGTACACCACTTTGTCTCACGGGCGCATTGCCGACAATTAGTGCCCACTTTTCCGGCCAGTAAATTACCTTGATTTGGCAATCTTGTGACTGTAATAAATATAAACTTCACAAACTTCTCGAAGTTCAGATCTGACATGGCACTATGTCGGCTCAAACAAAGAAATTAACAATGGCTGGACATCTTTAAAAGAGCGCTAACCACAAAAAGGAATGTCGCTAGTAGATATTTTCAAATACTATATACACATAACAATTTTTTTTTAAAATTATGATGTCATAATCATTTTCCAGGAAATAATCAGAGGCCCAACTCATCGGTCTTTCTAAGAAGACAAATCTGTCTCCAGAGTTCGGAGACAGATTTGTCCATGCTGCCTCATGGGCCTCAATGTGCGGCTACACCTGGCCGCACGATGTGGCCGTAGTAGCCGCACGGTGCGGCCGTATACATCTGTGCAGCTGCACGGAGTTAGTTGTGTGGCCTCACAGGTGTGTGTGGCACACCGTGCGGCCAGGTGTGGCAACACATTGAGGCACATGCGGCGGCATGTAGATATTATGCGGCCACATGGATAGATCTATCTCCGAACCCCGGAGACATATCTGTCTTTTTAGAAAGCCCCCCTCCCAAGTCATAGTTTTATACTCAATGTGATGTTTTTGTATTCTCATGGGTTCATTTCAAATTTCAAAAAGATGCGGCTAGGAGAGGGGAAAGATGTTGCAATGAGTTCATAAATCACAAACATTTGTATTCTCAGGAACGTGATAATTTCAAATGGTTTCACAACAATTTGTATTCTCTACCGGAGAGCTGCGGGAATGGGAGAGTGGGATATCAGGAGGTCTGGTTGCCAACAAAATGGTGGTTGAACCCTTACATTTGTGGTGCACCATTTGAGGGGATAGAGAAGGTGCATATATTGTGTAAGATGGAAAATAGGTTGAATTGGTTTTACGTTGGTTTAATTAATCCAGCCCAACCCAAACCAATAATTAATTAAACTCAATAAATTAAAAACCAAACTAACTCATTAAATTCTTAAGAACATATAATTAGAGAAAACACCATGTTTTTTAACTAGGATCTCAATTCTGCCTCTTAATTTGAAACTAATTAGAAATCTACCATTTTGCATTGTAAAAATACCAATTCCTTCTTCTTTTATTTTTCTATCATTAACTCATACCAAAAATATTCCCGCTATCACAAAAAAAAAAAAAAGAACTTATACGAAAATATTTATAACATTTCTAGTAAACCTATTTTTTTATTTTTTTTAAATATTTTAATAAACCCAGTTTACATATCTCAACTACATTAAACTCATCATTCTACTATTTCAAACCTAATTAGGAAAAGCCGTCGGCGCCACCACTCCGCTGGCCACCCCAACGCCTTCCGTCTGCCGTCACACTCCTTCTGTCCGCCACTTCCTCCACCACCACAATCGATCCTTCAGTCATTCTATCGCTGACACCATTCTATCTAACCATGATTTTTACCTAGTTGCCTCTTATATGTTAAATCCTTATATTTTTTGTGGTGGGTCTCTTCTTTCTCAGTTTCCCAGTCCCCCCCCCAGCTGTCCTCCGTTTCTTTGGTTCTCTATCTCGCTCAGTTTGCCTCTGTCCAATATAAATACATATATATATATATATAATTTTTGGCTAGTTTTTAGGTTGAGGCTGATGGGTTTTGATTTGTTAACCCAAAACTAAGTTCTTTTATTGTTAATCTGTATGCACTACGTAGATTTTGGTAAAAAGGTGTGCATTTCTTGTCAGACGATTTGCCTTTTGTTTGTCCGTTCAACATTTTTTATGAGTTGTGAACGTTCTGGATTCTTTTTTTGTTACCATGTTAACATGGTTAGACAGGAAAAAAGTTAGGTCTTTGTTATCATAGCAATTCTAAAGGGACATTATTAGGTGACCTTCTCATATGGCACACATTCATTGGGTAATGACTTCATGGCTATTTTTTCATCATATAATACAAGTCTGCTATATAAGAATATCACCTAATAATGTTCCTTTTTCATGTTCTCTTAGAATTTTTCTTGTTACCCTGATTTATTACCATATAAAAAAATTTAAATTTGTTACCATCTTAACACGGTTTTTTGGGTTTTCGTTACCATGTTAACCGGTGAGTTTGGGCGTTTGTTACCAATTTTTATTTTTCTCGGTTTTGTTACGATATTTTCCTAGTGTTTTTGGGATTTTGTTACTATTTTTTTTAACCATGTTAACAGAATTAACAACCATATTATTTTTGGTCACAAAAAAAAAAAAAAAGAATTAGACAACCATATTTTGGCCTTTTGTTACCGTGTCTTCCGATGGTGGTTGGTTTTTTTGTTGCTATTTGTAGGGGTTGTCAGGGTTACCTTTTGCAGGCGGTGATATGATTGACAGATATTAAATTGAATTAATAATAATAATAATAATAATAATAATAATAATAATAATAATAGAATTTAATAAAAAATGTTTAAGGTATTTTTTCAATGTGATTAGGCATTTTTGCAATTACTTTTAGATGCAAAAGTATTTTTCAAACTGTTGTTTGAAAAATTGAATTAAAAATGTATTTTTCAAACTCTGGCGGTTGTGACGGATACCTTTTGCAAACTCTTGTTTGCAATTATGCAAAGTTAATTTTTAAACTCTGGCGGTTGTGACGGTTACCTTTTTGGAGGCGGTGATAGGATTAACAGATTATGTAGTAAATTGAATTAATAATAATAATAATAATGGAATTTAATAAAAAATGTTTAAGGTATTTTTTCAATGTCAAAAGGCATTTTTGCAATTACTTTTAGATGCAAAGGTATTTTCCAAACTCTTGGTAAGGAAAAGTATTAAGAAAGCAAACCAACCCAATCCATAACAGTTTGGGTTTGTGGGTTGGGTTGGGTTGGCCTTTAGAAAAAATGCCCACCCTTAAGTCCAGACATAGTTGGTAGTGGTTACCATAAAAAAGTTGTTGGTATTCCGCAAGTTTATTACACTTATTGAACAGATGGTGCGTCCTTTAGAAACTGGAAATGAAATGGAGATCCTTTTAAGTTTTAAGTCTCATCATGAACATAATAATAACTGATGCTATTTTTTAGCGCACATATTATTTCTGTGAGATAAATTATCTCTGTGTTATTATTGTCACCATTTGATACTGGTGCTGCTATTCATGTGTTATTTTTCTTTTTCTTGCAATCACATTATAATCCCCTCAATCTATAAGTGGCCTAGACGAGTGGGGGCGCCATATGGGATGCGTGGCTCTATAACAAAATTGTTCTTTTTGTGGGGAAAGTGATATACATAAGATAGATTCCCACATAGATGAGTTCATTTATACAAGTTCAATTCATTGGGTAATTTGTTATGTTCCAGAGCCCAGTTATTAAGGAGCCAATGTGTGTTATATTTATAGATCTCACGTTTTTACATAGCAACACTTGATTTTATGGAAAAGTAATGCCCCAGCGTTCACTACAAGTGAGAAAAAATAATAGGCACTCTAATTCTGTAATAGAACTTAAGTTGAATCTATAGAAAATGATTTATAACATGGGACAAAGAAAAAATAAATAAAAAAATATTAATAGAATTTTATTTTTGTGGGATGGAGGAAGTATATTAAAGATTATCATTACGGTCTATGTAACGTCATTTGTTTTGACGATTTTGAAAATTATTAAAGTGGTAAGGAATCTTTTGCCATGAGCATGACAAGTGCATCGAGATTAGAGACAAATCAATTTTTTGTGGTTGTTTGATTCTCATTATTTACATTAGATTATAATGAAAAATTATAATAAGATGAAATGAATGGTATAGATTTAATAAAAATTTAAAATTTGTGATTATAAATAAACAATTGTCAAATTAGTGATTGGTAAAATTATAATGCTAATATCAACTAAATGTTTTTCCCCTCCTCAAAAGAGGATCTTTAAAGAACAAGCTACGTACACGATATTTTTCACTTACAAATGAGACGTTGCTCGCTTACTCTTCAATGATTTATATTAAAAAAAATTGTCAATAGTATTTTGGAAAATCTCTACACAAATTGTGTACATAAATGTTTTACATAATCTATCATCACTATTGCATATATCATACATGTGTGTGTATGATGTGATGTGTAAAAAATAGAATGTTGTGTATATAAGTGTCTAAAAAAAATTTTAAGAAAATTATGTGAGCATAGTTGACCCCCTAAAAGAGTTGGTTGAATAGTGATATCAAAATTCTAGTCTCAATCTATATCATATGGCATGATAACATATGACCAAATAACTTGCATTGGGATAAGCAATATGAGAAATCACAATGATGTGGCGTGCCCATAACTATATAACACCATTTTTAAAGAAAATTGTGCGAGTGTAGTTAGCTACCTAAAAGAATTAGTTGAATAGTGACATTAAAATTATAATCCTAATATGATACTATATAATATGATGTTATATGACTATATAATGTGTATTAAAACACTCTACATAGAAAATGATAATAATATAGTGTGCCCACGACCATACGGTACCACACGGTGTGTTAGGTAATTTTTAATCAAAATTTGGCCTTACCATCACCAATTATTATGCTACAGTTACACGGTCATAAAGTTGAAAGACGGTCCTGATTAAAAAAATCTTATCCAATAATTCTGAAACAAAGTGGCCAGGCAAGAAATTTGGCCGTTTCTTCTTGTGGTGTCCGTGTCCACCGTGTCCAAGGCGGCAATGCCAAATCTACCTGTAATCCCGATATTTGTCTCTCTATGAGATCGGAAGAGCACACGTCTGTAGAAAATGAAGAAGAGACAGCTCCCCATGTCTCAGAAGTGCCTCCGATGAATGCTTTCCCTGCTAATTAAAGGTATTGAAATTGAACCTCTTGTTTAACTATCGAACCCATTAGTTCTGAGTGAAAAGAAAAACATATTAACCTTATTGTTAATTACAATGTAACATAACAGCAGCTTATGTGATTTGCGAATGGTGTGGTGATATACTGCTTGAACATTCCTTCTTGTTATTTATTTATTAGTTCTTGTACTATTCATTACCTGGTAATTTCAGTGGTAACGAAGTTACATATTTCTGTACGGTTTTTGGATGGTCATTCCATTACATTATCTGCTCCATGGGTAGGAAAATTTTCTCATCAAACAGTTGAGAACTTTGTTTGGCTAAGACAATATCTTTACTGCTTGGGCATGGTGATTGCTGAGAGAAATGTTGATAAGAAACAGAAGATACTCTTGACATGTTCTTTTGGTTAATCATTGAGTTGCTGTGTTGTTCATTGATTTGTGGTTATCATTTTCTTTTTCCTCTCTTCAGAAACAAAACTTAAGCATCTAAATGTATGAATTTATGCGGGTAAAAGGGTATTTATTGCACGACTACAAAATCCTAGAGTCTAACATCTTGAATGAGGTACTTGTTTAGCTGATTGTAGATTGCTTCTTACACTTGTGAAACATCATAACAAAATCATATAAGTAATTCGTATATCCCATTAAGAATACGCAAGATAAAAGATGTAGCATAATCATAATCATCATTGTCAACTCCCTTCTTCACCTTTTCTGCTTTACCTTCAATTTTTCAATCCCTATAAACTTTTCAATCTAGCTTTACTATATTTTCAACTTCATACCTAACTTGTGTTAAGCATGTATACATTAGAACACTAAATGCATATCTTGTATCAATCATCCCTAGTAAACTCAGATGTATTTGTTGTACAGATAGTGTAAGGTTTGCATTAGATATTGTAATAAGTAAAAATTTAAGTGAAATTGGATAATTATAGTGGTTTGTGTATCATAGGCTAACAACCACCATACACCAATCACACCCCCACCCTTTGGGGGGGGGGGTGGGAAGGGAAGAAAAGAAAACACTGGGGGACTGTTTCTGCCAAATTCCTTACTAGTCATGAAAAATAAAACTAGTAAAGTGGAATTGGATACCAGGGACTTATAAAACTATGAATTTTCTTACTCACATATCAGCTTGAATTTGTTCTTTTTACTCACATCCACATTTTGCTAATTTATGGACCACTCATTGGTTCTTTAGTAATTCTATTTCGAGCCTCAAGATATCAGAATTGGAGCTGTTTTTAATAGTAATCTTGAGTTGCTATCAATGTCTCAATGTTAATATAGAATCTCTACCTTTTGATTTGCATCAAGTTTAAGCATATCTCTTCTTTTTGAATTCAGCTTTCCTCTATTTTCTTTTGATTAACAACATGAATTTTCTCAGATATCAAATTCTTTAAAGGAAAAAAGAAAAGCTGAAAGCATCTTTAATCTTATTATGTTCTCTCCTTGATGTGATACACATGTTGAAAGCCAGGGAATCATCGACTAATTGCATCTATGCCACTTCTTCTGAAGTTTATAAGCACTATGAGGACCATCATTCTGCTGCTATAACTTGCAACGTGGTAAATTTGATTAAACAAAGAGAAATGGCAGAAGGTGCAGTTACATTTGTACTAGAAAGGCTTACAACACTATGGGAAAAGATGAGAGAGGTGGCAGGAGTCAGTACTGACGTGGAGTACATCAAAGATGAATTGGAAAGAATGACGGCGTTCGTGAGAGTTGCTGATGCCAAGGAGGATACTGACGTGGAGATGAGAACTTGCGTTAACCAAGTTCATGATGTTGCATGTGACATTGAAGATGTTCTTGATAAATTTGTTCTTGGCTTGACAAGGACTCATCAGAACAACAGGTCCATTGGTGTCCTTTGTAAATGTTTTGATTGGATCAGAAACATAAAATTAAATTATCATATTGTTTCTGAAATCAAAAACATTAGATCTCGCGTCGCCAGCATCTCAGAAGGAAGTCAGAGGTATCGATACAAGTTCAACATTCCCGACGAAGGCTTGAAATCAGATGTCAGAACTAACACTGACCTTACGAATGACACCGGGGGTGATGCCGCTTTGGTTGAAGAAGCTGATCTTGTAGGTATACAGAGGCCCAAAAGCAAGTTGATGGGATGGCTCGTGGAGGGTGGTAGCAGATTG
>CAVNYN010271101.1:0-14812 GCA_963692815.1 Nyctanthes arbor-tristis
TCTAACCGCCGTCACGGATGGCACCACCCGTTTTTCCATCAACGAAGCCATAACCTCAATAGAAGAAATAGGGATGATGGAGCAAGCTGCGAGAAAGAGGGGTGAGGGAGCACCACCCGCAAGTATTGTTTGCCTAATGGACGGAACGCCTGAACGAACGAGTAGCGGTGATGGTCGGCTGATTAAGAGAAGAAGAGAAATTAGGGATTGGCCGATTGCCAAAGGAAATCGAAATGGGAAGTAAGTCAAATAGGCCAGGTACACATACGTTTTCTCTTAATTCCAAATGGGCCAGGTTAAATGGGCCAGACCAAACGCCTTAGTGAGGCGACCGGATTTGTCGTTGCAATACCACACTCTTTCTGAAGCGACTTTCAGCTCGCTGCAATAGGGGTCGCCCCAGTTGCCCCTAAACCTTGTAGTGTTGTGAGTCATCTCATCTTTGGCGATGACTCAATTTTATTTACTAGAGCAACTACGTAGGATGTGATAGGAGTTTTGGAGATTATAGAAACATATGGAAGAGCCTCAGGGCAGTAAGTTAACATAGAGAAAACTTCTATTACTTTCTCACCAAATGTCGGGCAATACCAAAGGAGAACGATCGGGGATCTATTAGGGCTTAATGTTATGCGGCAGCATGACCGGTATCTTGGTTTCCCGGTGATGGTGGGGCGGAATAAAAAGAAAACCTTTGCATAATTGAAGGAGAGGGTCTGGGAATAGATTCATTCTTGGAAGATGGGCATTTTCTCTAGTGCAGGGCGGGAGATTATGGTAAGAGCAGTGTTACAAGCTATCCCCACCTATGTAATGAGTCTCTTCAGGATTCCTTGTAATCTATGTGGAGAGATAAGGAGTATTATTTCAAGGTTTTGGTGGGGGACAAAAGGGGATGAGCGGAAGATGCCATGGATAAGATGGGACACTATTTGCAAGGCGAATAAGGTGGGTGGATTGGGATTTCGAGACTTGTAGGATTTCAACAAAAGTCTGATTGCAAAACAGACGTGTGCTCTTCCGATCTCTTTTTAATGAGCCAAATTCGATAGCCGGGAGGATTTTGAAAGATAAATATTTTCCAGCAAAAAATATTCTACTGGCTGAGGAGAAACCGGGTTGCTCATATCTGTGGTAGAGTTTCATATGGGGAAAAGATATTATTCAGTAGGGTACAAGGTGGCGAATTGGCGATGGAAGTAAAGTGCATGTTTGGGAGAGTAATTTGTTGGTCGGGCAGCCATCTATGTGGGCCTTATACACCATGGTTCGATGAAGTTACTTGGGTTAAAGACTTGCGAAACGATCAGGGGGAATGGAACATGGGGATGATTGAGGACAAATTTTGGTTGATTGATCAGAACCTTATCACTTCGATGCCAGTGGAAGAAGAGGCCCATGCTGACTGCTTAATCTAGAACTTTACAAAGCACGGCAGTTTCAGTGTAAAGAGTGGATACCATTTCGTTCATGAGAAGCAAAGGTAGGTGGATGAAGGTGGGAGCTCATGGATTGATAGGGACTGGGGTAAACTTTGGCATACGAAAATGCTGCCACGAGCTAAGCATTTTATTTGGTCTTTGATGAAAGGCGCCATTCCCTCAAACCACAATCTGGCACGGTGAAAGATGGAGGTGACGCTGCGGTGTCCATAGTGCAAGACATATGAGTCCGAGTTACATACTTTTGTGCAATGCCCTTGGACGGCTGAGGTTTGGAAAGGACTGGGGTGCTGTGATTTGATGAAAGAGGCGGTTCCACATGGTAATGGACTCATATTTGGCGACTTTCTTTGGGGCCTAAAGCCGAGGATGCTATTGGGAACCTTTGAGCTTGTTTGTATGGCTGCATGGGCAATATGGAAGGATCAAAACTAGACTTTGCATGAGGGGAAGGGATCAGAGGTGAATTATGAAAGGGAGTCAGTCATTATCCTATTAGAATCCTTCTAAAGGGTTCATGCACACACGAAGAGGCTGGAGGTGGGAGGGAACCAGGCCCAGGCAACGGAGTGGAAGAATGTTAATGAGAGAGCAGCCGGATTGGTGTTGGTAACGGATGCGGCTGTGAGAAGCGATGAGGGCTAGTTGGGACTTGGAGGGGTGATTAGAGACGAGGAGGGGGTAATTATCGGAATGTGGTTGGTGTAGTGATTGTGGTTCGTGTTGCTATATACCTAGAGATAGGAATGTGGTAGCCTACAACCTCGCTACTTTTGCTACTACTTCTGTAATTGATTCATTATGGACGGTTTCTATGCCTCTCTTTATCTCTGATTGGGTGAGGAGTATCTTTTAAAGTTGAATGAATGATAGAAATTTCCTTACAAAAAAAAAAAAAAAGATGTCAACGTGCACTTTAATACGAATTAATAAATGATAGTAAACTACTTTTATATATAAAAAAGAAAAATAAAAATAAAAATAAATATCGACTAATTAATTGGAGGTTACATTTCTTTTTTGTGTGTGCAAAAGGAGTATTATATTTCAATTGGTAATAAATGTTTCAATAGCAAACAAAATATGGAATACTAAAAAATAAAAATTAAAAATCAACATCACACGGGATAATTTGAGAAATTGAGACTTTATCTTAAAATTTTTAGGTGATTTTATGGACAACTAGTGCAAAATCCATGCATTGCAGGGGAAGACAAATCCCAACAAATAAGAAAATAAACAATAAAACGCTGAAACTAATATAAATTAAGAGATCTGAAAAACTTCAACATATTAATAATCATTTGTCTGAATGAGCATGTAATTAATTTCTCATATGCATACAATCTAAACATATATGAAAAAGATTCACCAGTAGAAATTTGATATATTAGAAAAAAAATTTAAAAACTGTACATAAAAAAATATGCCTACTGGTTATAAGTGATTGTGAATTGATATTCATTTGGTTGTTTGTCATTCAATATCACATAAACGAAATGATGACTGAAAGAATTCCCGAGAAAGATGGATCAGAATCTAGAAACATATTACATGGAAATTTTTATAGGGTCCTCTGACTTTTCTAAAATGAACTTCTACTTCTGGAACATTGCAGAAGAAACATCCACGTGCCTTGCACCCATTTCAGCTTTATGCTAATTGGCATGCTTCAAGTTCAATGAAATATATGGCATGGGTCATCCTACATCAATGTCACAAATGCAAAAACTCAATATTGTAAATCATTCAAGATCAGTATCCATATTAAGCCTATAAACATGAGGGCAATCTTTATATCTCAGTATCTTCATGTAAGACCATTGCTATGAGCATCTTCGGCTCTCGAACCAACAACTTAGAATAAGAGTCATTTTCTCAAAACCTCTCATGGTTTTGTTACAAAACCTCTGGGAGGTTTTTGAAAATTTTCCCTTAAGAGCAATAATATATTTATGACAAATATATAAAATTACAGGGGCCCAATATTACGTACATTTGAATTTCACATCAACGTAATCAGAACATGCAAGAACTATATTTCTAAATTTGGAACAAAAAAGTTGTCTCTTGATCATCTAATAATGTCGATATGTTTTCTTGTGTTAAAGGGATACATGTCATGATTCAATCACTAATTGTTTGTAAAATGCTACAGTTAGTTTTTGTACAAAATGATTGTACCAAAAAAAAAATGCCATGATATAATATTTACAGATTTTTAAAGATGCAAAAATTAAATCTTATCTAAAATGAAATGATGAAGACCTATAATCATAAATGCAGAAGAGATCAAGTCCCTAGTACGTTCCTCAGTCATGCACCAAAGAAATAATGCTTAAGATTAAAATTTAAAGTAACTTTAGCCATATTTTGTTAGAGGTGCATTATTGTGAAAGTACTTCTCCAAAGTAACAAAGTCACTAATATTATTTAGAAAACCAAAATAGTTAGATGATTTAAATGTTTGTGGTACGAAAACCAAATGTAACTGAAAAAATTTATTTCATTTGCTAGTGTATTTGCTAGATGTGCATGACTGTGAAGCACCAAAAGAAGCAATTTACGTTTGCGATAATTGAAAGTAAAATTTGACAAAGTAAAACTCAATTCCACCAAGCCGAAAATCAAAACACATAATCAAGGGAATAGTCAAACTTGCCTCCACATTTAATCACTAAAAAAGTTCACGATTAATAATCAACAAAGATGAAAAGCACATGCAGGTTATTTTGTATTTTAGAACATTTTCCAAGGGTGGACACTTTAGTTAAGGGGACAATAGTAGAATTGGGTGATAGCAAGAAAAGGTCTTGCACTCATAACCTTTACCAACACTAATGTCTTGTTTAACCATCTCTTATAATAAAAGACTTTAACTATGGGACAATTCAGAAACTCCACAGGTTCTTATACACAACTTTTTTTACAGTGTTTCCTGTCCCTATGCAGTTGAGGACATGTAAATGAAACAAATAGAAAATAGAAAATCTTACATATCTTTTCAAAGGAGATCTTATTGCTCCAATGCATGTTTCTCTATTTGAGTTCCTTGTTCTCAGATATTAACCTGGTTACTTATCTCTGCATCATGTGAAATGATATGAAATAAATTAATAACAAAATCCTTTGGGCAATTGAAATTATATCATCCATTTGTACAATTGAAATTATATCTCTCCATCTCATTCGTGTAATATATCTTTCATGAAAAGCAATGTAACAGAAAATAATTGTCATGGAATCAATTTTATGAAATTTTGTACATAAAAATCTTATCAAGCACTTAATGATAAACCCTTCATATATGGGAGGCAAACCTAACTAAAGATGCACATCGAAATACATCTACATTTAATGATGGAGCCAATGAGTTTTATGAATTCCTTGTAGCCCACTGGAAAGGACGAACATCACCTTGAAGAACACAATTCTTTCATAGTATAAACTTCTCTAATATCTGGGGAATTTGTAAGCACCTATTAAAAATAAAATTAACAAAATTCAGCATGTGTTTAAAAAAATGTTTTGAAATCCATCAAAAAATAACATGGCATTGGACGGAATTTCATATCAAAGACTACGTAAAACTGAAAGGAAAATTATTTCAGCAAAAATCTAACATATTCAGCAGCTATAAAATTTTACAAAAAGGTAAGGCCCAAAATTCCACCAAAAATTGTTCCTTTCCCAATTTAGTAAAATTCATGAATAACCTTTCATATTTATCCGCATAAAAATGTCAATTTTGATTTTTCTCGATGTCACATCTCAGTTTTCTAAACCCCAATGCTCACAAAAACAAATACGCTCAAAAAATCATTGAAAAAAAAAACTAAAGGAATGAAAACATAAAACCATAAATCGTCACTCTTTGGATATAAATCTGGAACACAAGATAGCACCTGAATCATGATCGCCGTATCAATTAGAACTTTTATATTCAAGAGATTCCATTGATTCAAGAGAGGAAATGCTGTAAATAAAAAAAAAACCCTTAGCTCAATTTCACCTAAGATAGCCATCAATTTGATAAAATAAAATGTGTGTCGTTTCAACATACTGATAAAACATAAGAAGCAAAAGGTAGAAGTCAGAGTCGATACCCATTTAGAACCGGAACTGGTCTATTCACGATTGAAATTGATGGAAATTCAATTAGCAATTGGATTAGGGTCGCGCCATTTTAGGGATTTGATTTGGCCGTGTAGTTGACGAAGACATAAATTAAAGGAGGCAGAAATAGAAAAAATTGGCAGATTTCTAGTGATTGAGTTGAGCAGAACAAATTATCAACTAATTAAAAATAACAATAAAAATGATTAAAAAAAAAAAAAGAAAAGAAAAGTTACCACAGTGTCTACCGCGTGAAATGGGCAGGAAAACAATATAAGGCACTTAAGTGCTTTTATATATATAGATATAGATATGCTTAATATCTTTCATTAGTACAAAATAAGTAGATAACCAATTAGTTTGACAACAAATATCAATTTAATAGCTACTGCCTACTTTTATAGGCTAATTGGCGCAAAAAGACCCTAATGCATGAGGTTATTGTGTAATTGGACCTATCGTCTTTACCTTGGCAAATTAGACCCCAACCTACCATTATTCATGTGGAAAAAGACCTTTCCGTCCATTTCCGTTAAAACTCCCATCACCATGCAACTTCTCCACACACCCGGCAACTTCACCAGGATATTCCTGTCTTTGAAAAGTTACAACATCTTTTTCCCGCCTCTTGTGTACGTATAACTCTTATAATAGTATATTTAAATATTATTATTATCATCGTCGTCGTCGTCTCTTGCCATATTAGAACTAGGTATTGATTAGCGCTATATGTTTGGCCGTATTAGGGCATGATGTGGCGTGTCAGATAGTACGCATCTAACACCACATAAGCGTCTTCTGGCATATCATTTTCATATTTGAACCCAATGGTTTATAAAAATTAACATGGAAGAACCTCAACATCAAGGGAAAAAGCGAATAAGGAACTTACTCGTAGGTTTTTTAGCCCTATTTTTAGGACCCTTGAACCTATATGTGAGCTGTTAACTGGTTTGGAGTACCATATTAAGGTACTCTTGAAGTACTGGATATTTTCTCAACGTGAAGAATAACTAGCACAAATGAACCTAATCCTTTTTAATTTTTATTACGTATGCACCTAGTAGAAAGATCTTTTTTTCCAATGTCTCTAAGGAAAACGACATAAAACATCCAATGTCTCTACAGAAAACGACATAAAACTAAGGCACAAACAAAGCATTCATCACAATTCTTCCGAGCAGAAAACATTAAAGAACATAACACAAAAGCAATAACTTACGGGCATATGGTTCAACTTGTTAGAAGAAACAAGGTTCTAAGGACCTTGGATTTAAAGTAAAAGGATAATCAAATTGGTCAGTGCATATGCTCAACCAAAGAGGTATAAGTACCAGTCAAGAGCTCAAGTTCATTGAATTGTCCTTCACCCCATTAGCATAAGGATATCTCCATAACCTGTAATTCAATGGCTATACAATACACATGCCGACAAAATCACAAAGACAAGACAAAATATGAATTCAACAATGAAGATTTCATACCTCTTTACATCATTCAAATCAAATTTATAAACATATTAAAACCAAAATCCATTGAAACATTCATTATTCCATTTGCAACTAAACAAAAGTCATTGACAAACTAAGACATAGGATTCCCAGCAACCAAATAACATATGCAACTACACAAAGTAATTTACGTTTGACAAAAGTAAGACAGAGAGGATTCCAGCAACCAAATTACATACCCAGAAGAAGGATAATATGACAAAATCAGCAAAAGTACATATTTAGATAATCCATTATAAAACAAAAAAGCAAGCAATTGTTTCTTGTAGATGTATATTTGAGAAAAAAATAGTAGATCAATTGTTTCATATATGTGAAAGGCATCAAATATGAATAATCAATGTTCATGTCCCCTGTAATATGTAGGTTTAGTAATTTCACTGATTTAGTTCATGTTACTGACACATTAAAGCTTACACCTTCATATATGTGAAAGGCATACAAATATGAATAATCAATGTTCATGTCCCATGTTGAACCTTATCGCTCGATTCATATCTTTCTCATGCCAATTTTTTCCCTAGGCATCCTAAGTTCTGTACAAAGTGTTCTTATTGCCATAATACGACAACAAATAAGAACAAAAGCCAAGTAATACAACTAACTAAACTACTACTGTTTCAATAATAATATTATTATGGAAGTAAGGAAAATAACCCTACAGATAAGATATTGTCTCTACCCTGCCCACGCTCTCTCCTTACGAACGTGAGTTAGGGTTTTCTCGCCAGCTATTGGCGGCTCTCAGTCAGTTTTGGTAGAAGGGCTTCAATGAATGGTTTGCTTCTTTTGCCTCATTAGTTTCTTGAAGGAAGGTATGAAGAGTCAATGACCCATTTAACTTTTCTAGACCCATATATAACTGATTGGTGTGTTAGATGTGTTGCTGGGCTTGTGGAGGACGCGCAGATTTAACTAGGAATTTTAACAACAATGGACGGAAAGGTCCTTTTTCACATGAACAATAATGGGTTAGGGTCTAAATTGCCAAGTTAAAGATAATAGGGTCCAATTGCACAGAAACCTCATATGTTAGGGTCTTTTGTGCCAATTAGCCAAGATATTATGAATACTTACTATTATTATATACATAATGATAGCAAAAACATGTGGAAGCACGTGTTCTATCTCGTATTTATTTACTAAAAGTAAAGTTTTTTTTTTTTCTTTTCTTTTCTTTTTGAAAGTAACTAAAAGTAAAGTTAATTGACTTGTTATAAATTACTTAAGTAAGAAATGAAGAAGGACTTATTTTGTTGTAAAAGATAGAATCAAGGACTAATCTGTTTTTATACTTTTAAGGGTCTTTAGCACTATTCACCTCTCATATTCATTCAAATACCCTAAGTACTTGAAATTGACAAGATTTAAGACCTCAAAATTCAGAGAGAACAATTAATATTGATATGCTTGTCATTATCTTATCAATGTGATCTACAAAGAAGCAAATTTGTCTCGGCCATGTAATGTGATCTAGAAAAATACTTCTTTTTCATCTTCATATTCATTATCGACCAACGAAAGTTTAACGTATTATATGGCTTGCCATCAATTATTACATTTTTTCCTTCTTTCTTTTGTTTTTTTTTAAAGCATCCCACACATGGGAGACGTGGAAGACCTGTTGGAATTAATGTACAAGGCCCAATAGTTGGATCGAGTTTGTACATAATGGACTGATTTAATTAATAAGATTAATTGGGTCAGACTGTACATGGGCTCTAGAATCCTAATCAGATTAGGGTTGCGCTAGGGTTTTGTAAGCAACCTATAAATAGAGTGCTTTAGGGTCTCGAGTTACTATGACATTTCCATACACATTCTGTATTAACTTGCTAGCACAAGATAATACAGAAACCCTAATCCCGCTATGAAAAGTTTGTGTTCTTGAATTGTTCTTGCTGTGTGGATTACTATTAGAGGCTAGACGTTTGGACAGCTGTGGTGTAATCAGATAAACCGAATTTACTGCTACGTTATAGGTAACTTTCTGATCACGAATTCCATCTAAGAGCAAGTTTGATCCTGATGTAAGAATTATAGTTTTTATTTTCGCTATGCATGTTGTCTATAATTCGTAACAGTGGTATCAGAGCCACTTTGCTTCTTGCTGGATTTCGTTATTTTATATAATTGTTATTGTTTCGTATCAATTTAATTTGTGGTAATTGTTGATAAAATTATTTGTGAAATAATAAATTCTAAATTCTATTTGGCGTTTTTGTTTATATTGAAAATATGAACTTGATTCGTATTTTTCAATTGAACCAAAAAAATAAAAAAGGGGCAACGGCGCTACTGTAGCGCCTAACCGCCAGAACTACTCCGGCAGTTCGGTGGCTCACAGTACGGGTGTTGCATCTGCCATACGGCCGCTGCAACTAGCGCGTCACCGCTGCTGCTGTTGCATCACAACGCCGCAACAACAGCGGAGATGGGCTGCTGTTCACAGCAGCATGAGGCGTTGCTCCAGCCGCAAGGCAGGCACTACCATTGGTGGCGACCCTAGCCGCTACTGATTTTTGGGACGGGGGCTTTTGTGAAATTTCAGAAATTGCACAGAAAGGCCCCTTGTTTCAGAAGGTTAAAGGGAAGCCCATGCAATTTCAAAAATTGCATGGACTGACCCTTATGTTTTGGATACTTAGAGATTGGTCCCTGAAGTTTTTGAAATTACAAAATCAGTCTCATCTTTTAAAATTTTGACAAATTGTCTTTGGGTTTTAAAATTTAACTTAGAAGTTTTGTAAAATTTTTGTATTTGTCAATTAGGTCAAAATTTAAACTTTATAAAATTTATTTTGCCAAAAGTTTTTTTAATTGGATAAAAAAAGTTAAATTTTGACTTAATTTAATATTTGATTTTAACTTTCCACAACTTATATCAAAGTATGACTTTGAGTTATTTTGTTTGTCCCTATTGGTTAATAAAATTGATTGATTAATTGGATTAATCATGATATATTATGAAATTGATTAATTAATTTGATTAATTAATTTACTTCTCGTTTGGTTCTTTTTATTTGTCTAAAGTGTTGTCAACTACCACAAATCTAGAAATTGATGTGTTCATTAATATTAAATATTGATGAATGTTGTGGATGATTATGGACTCGACCTATGTGATTGGTTGAATGTATGGTTAATTATTTTCTGTTATTCTTGTTGGGGGCCTTCGAGCCTATTATTTAATTTAGTTGGGCCTGCGTGCCTATTATATGATTTTGGGCCTGTGAGTCAATTGTTTTAAATTTTATTTTGGGCCTACGTGTCTAGATTTCGGCGTCTGTGCCAATTAGTATAGGATATAAATTTCAGATAGACCACAAGAAGAAAACTAGCATAAGATATAGGTTGGAGTAGAAAATGGAGAGCGTTACATTTAGCATTCGATGATTGAATGCAATGTCCCCTAGGTCTTGACCGACTAGTCTTCCCATGGCTCGAGAAGACTAGATAAATATAGTCCATAATCATCTACCTATATTTATTATGTATTGATGATTGCATGTGTGATGTTATTTTAATACATAATTGTGATGTTGATGAGACCGATCCCCTATGATATATTAAATTCATATTAATTGTTAACACATGCCTTCCACTGTTATAGTGAAAACTAGAGTTCATTATCGATGTTAGCTTGTTGAGTAACTCAAGGCTGCTTGCTCGTGAATATGTTTATCACTATGAAACATATGATGTTTCTGAACAGTGAGTCGAATTTAACTAAAGTTTTATTTCCTGTCGAGTGACTCAAGGAAATAAGATTTTAGAGGCCTGTCAAGTAAATACATAAGATGTATATGACAATTAGTTATCTACTTGATGATCTAGGAATCGCATGAAGACGTGATTGATAAAGTATCTACCTGAATGTTTTATTAGGGATTGTTGAGTAACTCAAGGTTTTAGTAAAACAAACGGGGTCCTAGCTTGCTGAAAAATGAAAATGTTTCATTAATTAGTGTTAAGGGGATCATTAATTCAGTGAGAGTATAATTAATTTAATAAAAGTCTATGTTAAATTAATTTATTGCATTTATTAATTGTTCTATATTTTGTCATTTCAGTTTATTGAATAATGAGTAATCACATTAACTTGAGAGGCATACTTGATACCAACAAGCTTACCGGGCAAAATTTTCTGGACTGGCGCTGCAATCTGGGAATAGTTCTCAGGCATAAAAAAATTGCATATGTTCTTGAACAACTGATACCGGAAATTCCTAATGAGAAAGCTACTCCGGAACAAGTAGAGGCATACAATGGTCATATGGATGACCATAATATTGAAACATGTGTGATGCTTGCAGCTATGTCTCCTGAGTTGCAAAAGCAACACGAGGGTATGGATGCTTATACCATGATATTTCATTTCAACGAGTTGTATGATGTACAGTCTCGCACTGAAAGTTATGAAACATCTAAAAAGCTATTTAGGGCTGTGATGGCAGAAGGTTCTTCAGTTATTGCTCATGTATTGACCATGAACTAAGTATTGACTTGGTTCTTCAATCGCTCCCTGATAGCTATTCACAGTTCATCATGAACTTCAATATGTACAAGATTGAATGTACCCTACCCGAGATGTTAAACATGTTAAAGACTGTTGAGCCTAATGTAAACAAAGTACATGGGCAAGTCTTGGCTATAGACTCCTCAAAGGGCACTAAAAGGAAGTCTAAAAAGACCTTTAAGAAAGGTTCCAAAAAGGCCAAAAGCATTGGGAAAATAGTTAAGTATGATAAGAAAGGTTCCAATGCCCTTTGCCTCCACAATGGGCAAATCTTGGCTATAGACTGCTCAAAGAGCACTAAGAGGAAGTCTAAAAAGATCTTTAACAAAGGTTCCAAAAATGCCAAAGGCATTGGGAAAATAGTTAAGCATGATAAGAACAAATCTCAGACCAATGCTACATGCTACCATTGTGGAGGCAAAGGGCATTAGAAGAGGAATTGCAAGGCATACCTCGCTACTTTGAAGCGGAAGAAGTCTACTGAGACTTCTACTTCAGGTAATTATTTTATCGAGGTTAATATGACTACTTCTTTAGTTTCTTGGGTATTAGATACCGGATGTGGATCTCATATTTGTACAAACATGCAGGGGCTAAAGAACAGTAGACCATTGCGAAGGAGAGAAGTGGACCTACGTGTTGGGAATGGAGCAAAAGTTGCTGCCATAGCTGTAGGAACACATTATTTATCATTGCCCTCGGGCCTTATTTTAGAATTAAAAGACTCCTATTACGTTCCTGCTATTACCAAAAACATTATTTCCATTTCATGTTTGGACATAGATGGTTTTTAATTGATATTAAGAATAAACGTTGTTCTTTATATCTTAATAATGTGTTTTATGGTTGTGGGAATTTGTTCAGTGGCATTTACATTCTTGACATGAAGCATCCTATAGTGAGCATACCTTTGGCATTGCAGACTTGGTCATATAAATGAAAAACGTATTACCAAGTTACATAAAGATGGATACCTAGACTCAAGTGATTATGAATCATTTGATAGGTGCGAAACATGCCTTTTAGGCAAGATGACCAAATCTCCCTTTACTGGAAAAGGAGAAAGAACTGCAGACTTACTGGCACTTGTACATACAGATGTATGTGGGCCAATGTCTATTAATGCTAGAGGGGGCTTTTCCTACTTCAATACATTCACTGATGACCATTCTAGATATGGTTTTGTGTACATGATGAAGTTTAAGCATGAAACTCTTGAAAAGTTCAAGGAATTCAAGCAGGAGATGGAAAAGAAAACTGGAAAAAATATTTTAACACTAAGATCTGATCGAATAGAGAATATTTGAAAGGAGAATTTTTAGATTATTTGAAAGAGAATGGGATTCTCACAATGGACTCTACCATATACACCATATCACAATGGTGTGTCTGAAAAGAGAAATTGCACTCTATTAGATATGGTGTGATCCATGATGAGCCATGCAATTCTCCCAAAAACGCTTTAGGGATATGCAGTCCATACTAGGGCTATGCAAAAGGGTTTCGGTCTCGGGTTTTTGAAGGACCAAGACCGGACCAAACATCTTCGGTTCGGTCCCGGTCCTGGTCTCAAAAATGGCAAGTCCAAACGGTTTCGGTCCCGGTTCGGGCTCGGGTAATGAATTCGGTTTTTTCAGGCTTTTTCCGGTTTGCCGATTTGTGAAAAAATTTTCTGTAGACTTAGTAATGTAAAAATACATATAAACAAAGTTTAGAACAAACAAATAGAAGGGCTTTATGTGCAACAAAAAGTATAACATGCATATGTAAGGTAGAAGTACTAGACTTACTTGTATTTCTCCTTTTTTTATTTTAACAAATCTAAAATTATTAAATATTTGAAATTTGTATCTTAAATTGGAAAATAAATGTAAAAATCATAAATATTATATCTACTTTATAATTTTAACAATTTTATGATACAATTTTGATATTTTCAAAAGGCAAAAGATAGATAATTTCAACTTTATTATACATTTATGGGGATTAAATATTACAAAAATAATGTAATTGTCAAAAATAAATAACACTTACCACTTAAAATAAAAGCAAAAAAATTCATTTTACACTTTTTACCAATAAGAAAACCACTTAAATAAATGAGAAGATGTATAAGCACAATTCTCCACATGTATATATAAATATATATTTTTTATATAATAATAGCATATAACTTAAATAGAGTCAACAAATATATTATAAATCCGAACAATTTTCTTTAACAAAATCCTTACAATGTTACAAATTCTAGTAACATTATATATTAACACAATTGTTCTTGGCTATTGCTTAAAAAATAATAAAATAATGATGATTTTTAAAGAAGTTTATTGGCCAAAAAATTCCAACTTAAAAAAGAAATGTAGGAGTATTGCTTTAACTTTTTAATTGTCCCACATTGAAAATTTTGTAAAAAAGCAACATGATTAGAGCTTATAAATAAGATGAGCATTTGTGCAAGTGACTATGTAAAGAAATTTTGTGGACTTTGAGGCAAATTAATAATTGTCTTGGTCCTTTATATTTAGTTTTAAGTTAAATGATTGTCCCACATTGAAAGTTTTGTAAAAAGGTAAAATAATTGGGGCTTATAAATAAGATGGACATTTGTGCAAATGACTATGTAAGGGAAATAATTTTGATTCTTACCTCTTGGGTATTATGAAAAGTGAAAACCGGGTTTCAATTTAAAAAAAAAAAAAAGGTCAACCGGTCTTTGACCGGGTTTCCGGGTTTTCAAAAAAAAAAACCTTGGACCTGATCGGACAGGTCTAGGACCGGACAGGTCATTTTTGCCCCAAAGCCCGGACCAGACCGGCCCGTTAGGTCCGGTTTCGGGCCGGTTCAACCGGTCCCAGTTTTTTTGCACACCCTTAGTCCATACTGCTTGTTACACACTAAATCATGTCCCATCTAAATCGGTTAATAAAACTCCGTATGAACTATAGACTGGTAAAAGACCAAATCTGTCATACATGAAAATTTGGGGTTGTGATGCTTATGTGAAGCGTACAGAATCAAATAAGCTAGATGCTAAATCTGATAAATGTTTTTTTGTGGGATATCCAAAAGAGACTGTTGGATACTACTTTTATAGTCCTGACACCATGAAAGTCATTGTGTCAAGACATGCTATATTCTTAGAAAAAAAGTTTATTCTAAGAGGAAATAGTAGGAGTAGAGTAGATCTTGAAGAGGTTCAAGAAACCATCGAAGAAGCTAAC
>CAVNYN010271105.1:0-15499 GCA_963692815.1 Nyctanthes arbor-tristis
TTCCAAGGAAATGAAGCCTATAAATAGAGATGTTTTCTTCTTCTTTTATACACAAGTGGTACAAGTGAGTTGAGAGAAAAATTAGTGAGTCCAGCACCTTGAAGAGTTTTCTTGTAACTCTTCGTGGTTTGTTCGAAGGGTAGAAAATTAGGTGTGGTAAAACTCGGGACGATTTTCTCGGTGTCATTGGGGTCGGGTCAGAGAGTCTTGTGAAGAAAAATAGTAGCCTAACGTCTTGAGATTTCTTTAATTCTTCGCGGGTTAGGCAAAGGGTAGAAATTGGTAGATGCGATAAAGTTTGGTATATTTTTCTTGTTGTACTTGGAGAATTGGTTTGGCGAGTGAAAATTCTGTATGGTTGTAAGCGACTTTAATCATATAGTGGAAAAATTTGACAGTCTGTTAAATTTGTCTTCGTTCTTTTATATTTCCTTGTCTCAATTAAATTCCTTGAACAACGGTCCTGTAGGCGTAATCGGGGAATTTGCTTTAATTCCCAACAAATGTGACTCTCCATTTTTGAACAATTGTAAATAGGTTGTGGTCTTGGTTTTCCTTCTTAATTTCTTCTCCTTTTTTCTTCAAGCTTTAATTTGTTTTTATGAAAATTGAGGACATTTGTGACCGAGAAAAATGTAAGTTCGTTTTATTAGAAATATATGATCCTGTGTATCCTGTGTATCAATATATATATATATATATGATCCTAATTAAGTTTACTTAATTTAGTATACTCTAATACAGATATAATGAATTCTTACATTTCATTTTAATTTAGTATACTCTAATACATATATAATGAATTCTTACATTTCATTTTGACATGCAAATTTGTTCATTTTGGGTATGGATGACATAACATGTATGCATGATGCAATATTGCTAATGTACGTGACTCTTCTTGAGAATTGCAATTTTCTTTCTTTAATTTTTTTTTTTATGAACTGTTGAGTTGGCTACTCATATAAGTTATAATTTATCGTCAAGTATCTTGGTGAATTTGGATCATGGTTTTGTGACTGTATTTTTCTTGGTCAAGTAATAAAATGTATTTGCTTGTGAATTTCAACTAATTAATGAAGTGAAAAAATATATTTGCTTGTGAATTGCAACTTAATCAAGATCTTGTTCATTTTGTGACCCCCATGTATTTGTGTCTCATGCAGGTAGACAAATTCCTGTGTGGATACAAGTAAAAACGAGGCATGTGCACCCACGCGATCTGTCTCACAAGGTAATTGGCCTGTTGTGTTGGCATAGATATCCATGGAAAAGGCAAGTCGACCAAGAATGGTGGATGCTCTTCATTTACTGAAAGGTCATAGCAAGTGAAGTGTGCCAACTATGGCAAGGGCAGAGATAAGGGGCGCCCAACTATGCTTGCGCACATTCCGTTTTGGCCCAAATGCATTTTTTGGCTATGTAAATATTTGTTAAAAAATATTTTAATATACAAGTTTATATTAATTTACATTTTTGGCACACCCTATATTGACTGCTGGTCCACCCACCCGGCGGAACACGGATGGAAGTTATGGAATAATAGAAGGGCAGAAGTCCAATTAGAAGTGCCTAGCTAGACCACAGATGTATATGATTTGCATTATATAGCTTTTAGCTTCGTTCCCTTCTGATAAATAAATTGATTGATTACCTATCAATCATTTATTTGTGTCGAATACATTTTGATCTCATTATAGTCACTATCTATAGATTACGTTTTAATGTGGATGTTTTAATTTGCATTCACTATCACTGTGTGCCTTGGTCATATGATAAAATTCAACAATTAATCATGATAGTGTCACTGCATAGCATGTACAATAACACACAAAAGGCAAGTACTAATATTCATTGTATGATTCAAATTATGAATTGAATTTACGTGAAATATTTTGTGCCAGGGGCGTAGCTAGCACGCCAATTTACCTCTAACCGAACTATATTTTCCCCTAACCCAAACATATAAAAAAATTAAAAAAATTAAAAAATTTCCTTTAACGCTCAGACCAATTTGGGTCGAGCCACGGACCGGGGAAGACCCCCCTTGGATCTGCCCCTGGTTTGCGCATAAAAACAGTGCCAATAAAAGTTCAACATCATAATGGGTACTTTAACCACAAAAAGAACATATGTAAAAATTTGTAAAAATAAAAAATAAACCACAATATACAATTGAACCAAACATGGTATGGATAAAGAATCTCCAAAAAATTGGAAAAATATATATAGCACATATAAAAATAAAAAATAAACTACAATACTACTTATTTAACTCAATGTACATTTCCTACAATATCATACTAGTATTTCACCCGTGTGTTGTATGGGAAGAAAAGTTTACAATACTCTAAATTATAAATTGGATAATAGTCAACAACAGATTTACGCTAACAGGTCATATTAAAAAAAAAAAACACGTCAAAAATTTGTAATGATTTAAAAACACTCGAAAATTGAAAATGATTAAAAAAATGAAACATAAAAATATAGCTAACTAATTCTATAAATGTTGAGCCAAGAACCATGTAGTCTAATGGCATTCTAAACTTTTCGTCAATGATTTGATTCCTCTACGTTACGATCCCTTTATAATATATTAAAAATAAAAAAAATCAAATTGTTCAAAGCTTTTTTGAATATTACATTCACAGTCGAATTGCTTGTGTGACCATATTTGTCACGAATTATGATCCTCAATTGATTTAGATTCATAAAACTTGGTTTTGTTTTCTCGAATAAATGCCAATGTGCAAGAGTGATGGCCCTTGACTTTGGTTGATAGCATTGAATAGGACACTATCAACAGAAAACAATAACGAGTGTCAAAGTCATCTTACTTGAAATGTAAAAGGCATCCTGGGTTCAGATATTGTCAAAGTCATCATTGGGATAAAAAAAGTGCCCTACATTTGCACCAGACAAAAATTTTGCCTCGACTTCCATGTCTTCTTACATTTGTAGAAAAAAATAATTTATATACAACAAATACTACCTCCACCCCACAAAGATAGAAAGGTAAGTAATTTTACTAAGGTACTTTTATTAGAACAGTAATTTTATAGGCCTTCTTTCAATTTTAATCTTCATGCCTAATTAATGATATGGGTGTCCATTAAAATTTTCTTTTAAATCAAGGTACCAAGGTAGTAATTAATTATTGGCAAAGATGAAAACGAAAAATTAAAGGACAGCCTAAAATAGAATACTGAACTATCTTTTTGAGACAGAGGTAGTATATATCTTTTTGAACTATCATTCTACACAATTAGAGTATAAACCTATAATGAGTTCCTTTCAAATAAATGTAACATTACACGTGCTAAATAAAATACTATTAGTATGATCACAATATATTGTAAATTAATAAAGAAACATGTACACTGTTTATGAAATTGGGCTATTGTTTGGTTTTAGTGCGGCAAACAAGATTCATGGCATGAATTATATTATAAACATTTAGCTATAGCTACGATGTAAAAAAATGGATGTTTGTTATTTTACCAATTTTTGAATGTCTATATGAATCATATATCATATATTTATATTATAAAACTCAAACTTGATTTGGTTGAATAGGTGTCCAAGTTACAATTGCCAAAAAAGGGGAACAAATCATATATTATATGGTCACAGAAACGATTTTTTGTTACACGATATCTGTTAAGTAATCCTCACCCTTGCTTCCAACATCCAAAAATCTAATCCTAGTTAATGGCACTAATTGCTTCAAACAGGTTCCCAAATTAAGAATCAAATAGCCCAAAGCTCAAACATGTTGCATGTTACGTGACTAATTTACTGTGTAAAGAATGCAGAGAGTTTTGATGGCTTTTCCATAGTGTTAAATTGTTCATGGAATCATACATATGAGTAGTCTTAGAGTACTGTAAATTCCCATATGATATTGCCTCTAGAAACATTACTGATGTCCCATTATTGTATTTAGCATGGAAACATATATATTCTGGTCACATATTCATATATACATTATTATTATTATTGTGATTGTCGTCGTTGTTGTTGTCATTGTTGTTGTTATTATTATCATTATTTGGAAGTAACAAATTTATTGATCATTAATCAAGTTTGTTAAGAGTACATACATCTTCAAGCCATGTGAATATTTCATTGAAAATACATGTATTAGAAATAAAAAGAGGCTCCCTTTCTAACTCATGAGCAGCCACTTTTACTTGTCTTCTTGCAAATACTAACCGCTTGATCCAAACCATTTTCAAATAAAATAGTTTAGTCAGATTGTGACGTCATGAACCGTTTTGAAAAACATGGACCTAAAAGGTCCATTTAGTGAGCATGCCATTGGTGTTCCAGCATTAGTGACATTGCTTAAACTCTCTGTGGAATCTCAACTATGTGGTTTAAGCAATAAACACAACTCTGATAGCATCTATATATATATGTGCCAATAAATCAATCAATGAAAAATTGTAGAAGGATTTGTAATTGAATAGGATACAAACTACAAAAAGATAAGTCAAAGTCCTCATCACTTTCAAGCAAGTTCGGATTCAAATTTCCCATGTTGGATAAGGAATGGTATAACAGATATTTAGGGGATTCAAATAATAGAGAATTAGTAATTTGAGAAATGAGGAAATATGGCTGGTACAATAGAAGAAGAATAAATACGGGAAGAATTTTGCTATGTTGATTTGGACTTGAGAGAGAGAGAGAGAGAGAGAGAGAGAGAGAACAAAAATGGTAAATTGAGATGATGAAGGGAGAAATAAGGAATTAAAGATGGAATGATGTTTTCAAGCAATTTCAAGAAAGTTTCCTATAATAATCAAAATTTAAAAACTAAAAGAATGAAACTAAAAGGTTCCGCATAGCTTATCAGTTTTAGACGGGAAAAATAGAGTTGACCAACTACTCATTCTATTTTAATATATAGATAGATAACTAGATATGAGTCTAATTAAAGCAGGTGTAGACATTAAAAAATTAAATAAAATAAAATTGTTTGAATTTTAATAATTAACCCAACTAATTTAAAGGCAAATCAAAGTCCAAATTTTAGACTTAATTAAATTAAATAATCAAAAGGCTAAAATTTTGGCCAATTTCTTATGCCAGTACGGCCCATGATTGTGGTCTATATAAACCCTATTGGTCTTAATGTTTGGGCTCCAGACACAAATTTCCTGCAAAAGCATTTTAAGGAGAAAAGCAAGAGAGGCAAATTCTCTGTAAGTCCAAGAGAATCAAATTCTCTTTAAGTCTAAGAAGATCAAAGTCTTCTTAAATTCTAAATCAAGTTCAAGTCAAATTTCAAAACAAATTCAAAGGCAGAAAGCCAGAAAATCAAAGGAGATTAAAATCTTCTTTAAATCAAATTTTCAAATCAAAATTTGGAAATCTATAAATCCTGAGGCTTAAGTCTCAAATTCCCTCCAAGTTTCAAGTTCATATCTGGAAATCTATGAAAAATCGAGGCTTCAAGTCTCAAATTGATTGCAAATTGGAAATCAAGTAATGTAACACTTCATCTTCAAAGTTGGAATCGTCAATCAGAGAGCTTTTGCAACCTAGCAAATTACAAAAGCATCAATCCACTTGTATTTTATCAAATTCCAATAATAATGAATTTTAGTATTATTTATTTTAGCACACACAAAATTTGTTCGTTACAAATTTCTTAGCACTTGGCATACCCAGTGGGACACCCTTGCCTCTCATCTCCTAATTCTATAAATTCTTCAATTTCAAGTACCAGAATTGCAATGGCAAGCGACAAAGGAAAAGAAATTGTGACTCCTTTTGAGGAGACACTTGTTGACATTCTCCACTCAACTCGTGCCTGGACAAGGACTAGAAAACTCAATTGGTTTACCATTGAGAAAGTTCTCAAAAAAGGGCTCTAAGTCCCTTAAAACCAAAAAGAGGTCAGGATCAACCTCAGTAAAATCTCAAGGCACAGGAAAAAAGTCGTCGTTCTCATTTCGTGTCAACCACTGGATCAGTTTCTGGGTCTACTTGGTCAAACTCACCTCCACGAAAATGGGGTGAATACTCAATTTCTAATGACTCTCTGGAGCCAGTAATTGTCACAGAAGTGAACCCAAGTTCAAATGACCAAATGCAACAAATGGCTTTGGCTATTGATAAATTGACCAAGTCCTTGGAAAAGAAGGACGCTCAAATTGCAATGTTGATGCAAAAGTTAGAGCGTCAAAACCTTCAGGTAGAAATTAGACCAAAAATGCAGGTATCTCTAAAGCTATTCACCTAAAGGTGCAAGAGCAACAACAAAAGCAAGACCAACATAACAGGGCTGTGGTGCAAAAATATTTTGCGTGATACTACTCAAGTCTTTGTTGGCTCCTTATCTGTTCAACAATTTCAGCATATGATTGCTGACACCATTCAAGCCTAATATGGTGGCTCACTACAATCTTTGATGGTACATTCCAAACCATATAGTTGTCGAATTGATGAAATGAAGACGCCGCTCGTCTATCAACCTTCGAAATTTCAATGTTTTGATGGAAAAGGCAATCCAAAGCAACATGTTGCCCATTTCACAGAGACTTGTAATATTACTGGCATTTATAGTGATGCTATGGACAAACAATTCGTCTGTTCCATTAAAGGTGCAGCGTTCGAATGGTAAACTGATCCCTCAGCAGGTTCAACTGATAGTTGGCACCAATTGGAGTGTGATTTTCTTACGTGCTTCTACAGTACTAGGTGAATGGTTAGTCTACTGGAACTCGCAAGGACAAACCAAGGCAAAGAAGAGCCAGTGATAGAATACATTAAGTATTGGAAAAATTTAGTGCTAAACTACAAGGATAAGTGAGTCATCCTCTATTGACAAGTGTGTATAAACCAAAAGATAGGCTAGTGTACAAGCCAAGGCCAGGGTATAAACCAGTTTACAAGCCAAATAAAGGCCAAGGCCAAAAGAATAGTTTTCCAACTTTGAAAGAATTGGCTGAGAAGGAATATCCATTATCAGGTACTGAGGTCTCAGGGATCTTAGATCAGCCCCTTGAGAAAAAAATAAAAGAATTACCAGCACCAAAGAGACCTAAAGTAGTTGGTCAAGTCAATAATCATAAATATTGCAGGTTCCATTGAGCTATCAGTCATTTGGTAGAGAAGTGCTTAGTATTGAAAGATTTTATTGTTCATTTGGACAAAAAAAAAATAAGATCAAATTGAAAACAGTGAAAAATTACCTGCAAATTGTTCAATGGTGGATCATTTAGTCCAATCTGAGGAACAATCCTCTCTTCCACTGACTTATTGTTCTAAAAACTCTATTATTGAACCAGTGGAGTTTGGACCACATCTTCTTGAAAGTGCTCGACCAGTAGAACTAAATAGATGGAGAAGTTACAATTGTGTACATCTACCTTGAAATAGAAAGGTCAGGTTCTTATCTTCCAACTTTTTACGAGACCATGACAGATGATGTAGATCTTTAGGACTCTGATTCTGAGATTGAAGATGAGATTGGAGACGGCTGGGCTGCCTTCATAAGCAAAAAGGAAAAATATAGTATTTAAAGGAGGCAGGTAACACATCACATCTGTCTCATTTTGCAGTACCAATGCTGGGGGCAGAAAGTTCTAATGTCCAATCTACTGAAGAGACATCATAAAATGATTGTGAGGGAGGATGACGGTTGTAATGAGATGAGGCTGAAAAAATTCAAAAGTTTGAAAAGCCCGGTATTAAAAATGAAAATTCGAGGCCAATGAGTCATCGAAAGAAGAAGAAATCCCCTGCTAAAGCAAGGGTATCAAAATGTCACAAATAGTTCCAAGTCTTATAACCTTAGGGAAATATTTTCCTAAAGGTTTCTTTAATAGGAAATATTTTTCTTCCAACATGATAAATGTTTAGGGAGAGAATAAATCTCATAAAAACAAGGAGGGAACATCAAAACAAAGACTATCTCAAGGCTCAACAATGTTCCTTCAAACATGAGTCTAATAGAATTTTACATTTGCCATTCGATGATCGTATGGCCTTGGTTGCAGCCTTGATCGATCAGAAGGAGTATCGAGGAAAGGCCTTTATGTCTACAACTAACCAAGATTTCATGGCTATTATCAGCTTCAATAACGACAACCTACGAATGTATTCTTGTTTACATAATAGGCCACTGTACGTTAGTAGTTATGTGTGAGATTGCAAACTTCGTTGCATAATGGTTGATTGTGGATCAGCCATAAATATCATGCCGATCTATATAATGAGGAAGATCGAATTAAGTGAATGTGATTTACAAAAACTAAAATCGTGATACAAGGATTTAAAGGTCAAGAAACTATTGGAATGATCCATTTGAAGATGCGAATGGAAGAGTTAATCTCGTCAGCACTCTTCCATATTATTGATGCTAAAATATCATATGAGTTATTACTTAGATGTGTTTGGCTTCATGAGACTGGAGTAGTAGCTTCTATATGGCATTAATACTTCAAATACTGGCAAGATGGAGAAGTTAAATGTATAATGGCTGAGACCAAGCCATTCACTAAAGAGGAAGCTTATTTTGCAGATGCTAAATACTATCTGGAGAATAAAGAGCTGTGCCTGGTAGGATTGTCTGCCTCTAGATATGAAGTCAAAGAAAACACAGAATTTAGCTATCAGCTTCCGACAAGAAAGTCAAAGATGTTCCAGTGAGAGTCTTCTAAGACTTCTCATACTTCATCAATAGATCCCAAGGGGCAGATTTCAATAGATCCCAAGGGACATATTTTTCCCGTGCCTTGCATCACAGAGTTAATCTTGCCTTATAAACTTGTCAAGAGTTCAAAGTCTGATGATACTATAATAAAGGTGCCAAACATATATAAGCTTACAATCTCTGGATCATCCAAAAAAGATGTCTCCAATTCAAAGGTATCTGTAGAACTAAAGCAGATACTTAGAGGATTTTACAATCCTCGAACTTAAAAATTGCTCAAAAATACTGGATATAGAAAGGACAAGCCTTGAAGATTAGGCGATCTGGATGCTGTCCTTTCTAGTCGGCGTATTGCTTTGGATAAGAGAAATGGGTTAGGGTATAACCTAGGTTCTCAAAACAAGTTAAGACTAAGAAGGCTTATGCGAATCCAATTATGATCCAAATTTTTGAAGTTCATAATAAAGAAAAGAAAAAAGAACTAACTTCAATTTTCGATCGAATTCCAAATGAAGAAGCCAGAATCTCTGTACTTGAGAGACTTAATGACAAACCTTTTGCTTCATCAAAATCTAAAGGTAAATCATCTATCTTCCAAAGGCTAAGTGATGATCCTTCTATGTCTAAGTAAAAAAGCAGCAATACATTTGATAAACCGAAGCCTTTACAAAGACAATCTGCATTCTCCAGACTTGGAGTTGAAGCTTCTGATTAAAATTTAAAGCCTCAACAATCAAGAAGAAGGTACAAGAATAAAAAAGTTGATTAGACACGTGAAGGCGATAATGATCAAGAGACTTTCTTAGTCAATCGTTTAGCTTTTAAGGAAACGTCAAATTTATATGAAATTTCAGAAAGTTGATATTTTCTTATAAAAGTTCATGTGAATGTTTATATGAAATGATGCTTCACGATTTTTAGAGAATTGTTTGATTTGAACGCGATTTATGATGCATGAAGACCCTCCAAATTTGTAACCAATGTTATGAACATGCCGTCTACGGGTGAAGGGGCCTATATGGCTCAAGTGGATAAAATGATAAGACGCCTACGGGTGAAGGGGCCTCTAGCTCAAACTGATCAAATGAACATCGCCCATACAAAGGGGCCTATCTCCTCGCTATGGCTCAAGCTGGTTGTTGTGCTGTCTAGAGCGAAGGGGTCATAAGGTACCTATAGCCTAAGCTGGTGTTTACGCGCGTTTGACTTGATATTATAATAATGAGATGTTGGATACTCTTTGGGGAAGATTTTATGATGGTTATTAAAGGAATGAAGTTCATGATTTTTCTAGTGGATTTTATGGTGATTAATGAATGAAATGATGTTCATGAAGTTTATAACATGTGATGATCCTATAAATGATGATGTTATGCTAGTTTTACATTTAAAGTTATGAAAATTCCCAAATGAGCTTGAACATGTTATTCAAGATTTTGCAAAAGTTATATTTCGACTTTTCAAAGCATGTTTGATTACAAACCTCCACTCATTGAGTTTATTAGCTCACATGTTTTCTAAATAAATTTTCTTAGCATACAGCAATTGGAGTTTGGGCAGCACATTCTGGTCAAGCCTGCTATTTTGAGAATTGAGCCACCGCCTAATGAAATGAATTGCCATAGGATTTGTTAATTCTATGATTTATAAATTTGACATGGTTAATATTATTAATATATATTAGGAATATGTATGAATGATAATTGGATTAGTATATTTATTCATGTGGGAAGTATGATTTTCTTGAAATGATGGCATTTGTCTTATTGTGTAGTGTATTGGGTTAATATTGGGTGTTATGCATGTTGGTTTGTTAATAAATTAGAGGAGACGCTGTTGAAATTTTTTCTAGGATTATTAGCATGTTCAGGAGCCTTGACGGTAAATTCTAGCTTCTAGTTGGAATTTATCGTTGACGCACTTCACTAATTTATTAACAAAAGCCAACCTGTATCAATTCCCAAATTTCTTATTATAGGTAATGCACCTCATAGATTAAGGAATATACTAAACCCAATATTATTCACCCAACTTCCAACTAGATGTTAATAACCTTGTACATGTCAACCTTATATCTTATAGTAAATCAGTTTCATTACATGATGGCTCAATTCTCGAAATAGCAGGCTCGATACTGATATGTTGCCCAACTCCAATTGCTAACTGGAAAGAAAATCATTTGTGAAAACATGTGAGCTAATAAGTCCAGTAATTGGAGTTTTTAAATAAACTTGAAAAGTCGCGAATAAGCCTTGAGAAATCACATTATATCTTTTGAAAAGTCGCGAATAAAATGAAAAAGTCAATCAGAAAATTTCATAATCTGAAAACTATAATTTTAGCATAACATCAACATGGTTAAAATCATTGCATGTTAAAACACATCATGAACATCATCTCATTTAATATTCATCGTAAAATGGACCAGAAAACATCATAAAAATCATTTCATTCTAGATCATCATAAAATTTTCCCCAAAAGGTATCCAACACCTCATGATCATAACATCAACTTGAACCATAGGTGCCTTATGACCCATTCGCGTTAGGCAGCACAACAACCAGCTTGAGCCATAGCTAGCACATAGGCTCCTTCACCCGTAAGCGGCTTGTCATTTTGTCAGCTTGAGCCATATAGGCCCCTTCGCCCATAGGCGGCATATTCATAGCATTGGATATGAATTTGGGTGTTTTTATACATCATAAATCATGTTTCAAATCAAACAGTTCTCTAAAAATCATGTAGCATCATTTCATATAAAAATCATAGGCATTCTGTTTGCATAACTCCACATAAACTTTTCTAAGGAAAATCCACAGGACTTTTCTAAGAAATATCAACCTTTGAAATTTCATAGAAATGTATTCATTATGAAACATTGCAAGTTTTTTTTGAAATGGAAGCATAGCATATTTCACGGGGAAGTTTTCAATTATTTATCATTTGAAGAAATAAATCATATCTTTGAAAATTCTCAAATGACACAATCTCAACTTAATAAACTTTCCAAATCAAAGAAGAATTCTCAAGAATTCCATAAAAGCATTTTGGTAATCAATTTCACAATATCATATATATTAAAGGCACAGTAAAGTTCATGTCCAAAAGTTTAGAGAAAGTCTCCATTTACTGGCTAAGTAGCAACATAGATCCTTTCGTGTTTTATTTCCTTCGGTCTTTATCATTTCCTATGACATTATATAAAAATTCTATTTAACGTTTAATTTTTTCCATTTCTCAATTCACACATATAACTCAATTCTTTTACTTAAACTAAACATGAAACTTCCTTAGTATTATAAATTCTCTATTTCATTATATTTCCTTAGATTTCTTCACTTTCCAACTAAATATATAGTTGTTCTTTTCATATGATTATTCTAGTCCTCACTACATCTTAGGAATTGTAATGATACCACATATTAAAATCTTAAATTCCCTTCATACATCAACACTAACTCTTCATTTTTAAACACAACTCTTAGCCTTTAACAAATTCTCACATTTGCTATTGAGATTTTGGAAATATGATGCCACAATATTTTACAAGATGAAAGGATATTAAAGGTGATTATAAAAGTGGACAACTATGCCCATGAATTAAATGAATTAAGCTTGAGAATTATATAGAATTAGAAGGAGAAAGTAAGCTAGAGGAAAGTGATTATGGTTAAAGTTTCATTTTTAAGTCTTGTAAAGACTTTAGAGACATAATATCATGATCCATTGCAAGGTTAGACAATATATGAAGAGGTTATGATGAAAATATCAGCAGGGGTAGTACGTGAAGTGAAAAGGTTACAAATGAAAGGAAGTTGAGTATTAATACATATAACTGAAGTTATTAAGCTAACTCTATTACGACAGATAAAGTTGAACCAGCTCCACCAACACTTGAAGAAGGAGGACGAGCTACAATAAATGATTTAAAACAATTGAACTTGGGGAAAGAAGAAGATCCGAGGCCAGTTGATCTAAATGCCCTCATTAGTCCTAAGGAAGAAGCTTAATACATTCAAATTGTTATAGAAGTATAAAGAGGTCTTTGTATAGTCCTACAAGGAAATGCCAGGGTTAGATCTTAAGGATGCAGTGCATCATCTTACAGTGAGGCATGGTATTCATCCAATCAAACAACCTCAGAGGAGGTTCTAGTAAGAGCTGATTCCTCAAATAGAAGATGAGGTTAATAAGTTAATTGAGGCAGGATTTATTGGTAAAGTCAAATACCTAACCTAGATAGCAAATATTGCTCAAGTCAGAAAGAAGAACAGACAATTGTGTATATGTGTTGACTTTTGGGACATGAACTAAGCATGCCTAAAAGATGGTTTCCCTTTGTCAATAACAGAGTTGATGGTGGATACAACTACAGGGTTCAAGGCCTTATCCTTTATGGATGGATTCTCTGGATACAATCAAATCTGTATACAAAGAGCTCACAGTATTCAAAACACCTAAAGGTATATTTTGTTACAAAGTTATGCCTTTTGGGTTGAAAAATGCAGGTGCTACATATCAGTGGGCAATGCAAAAGATTTTTGATGACATGATGGACAAGCAAGTGGAATGCTATGTGGATGACTTAGTCGTCAAATCAAAATAGAGGGCTGATCATCTTAGAGATCTAAGGTTAGTATTTGAATGACTTCAATGTTATCAGCTAAAATGAATCCACTTAAGTGTGCCTTTGGTGTCACTTCTAGAAAATTTCTCTGTTTCATTGTTCGCTATCGAGGAATCGAGATTGATCAATCAAAGATTGCTGCTATAGTCAACAGGCTAGAGCCAAGGAATTTACATGAGTTGAAGAGTCTTCAAGGAAAATTGGTATATATCCGAAGGTTTATATCCAACCTTGCTAGAACATGCCATCCTTTCAGCTGGCTCTTAAAAAAAGATGTACTATTTCAATAGGACGAAGCTTGCAAAAATGGTTTTCAAAGTGTAAAGCGATACTTATCTCATCCACCAGTACTTACAGCTTCTACTCTAGGAAAGCCACTAATGCTCTATATGGCTGCATACGAACATTCTTTTAGTTCAAATGAAAAATGAAAGAAAAGAGAATGCACTTTATTACTTGAGTCGGACATTGACATGTGCTGAATTGAACTACTCACCAATTGAAAAGATGTGCCTCGCATTAGTTTTTTCTGCTAAGAAATTAAGGCATCACATGCTTGCACATGCTATCAATTTGGTTTCCAAAGTAGGCCTATTAAAATACACCATGTCGAGGCTTATCCTTTTAGGAAGGATTGGAAAATTGACTCTCTTATTATCTGAGTTTGATATCAAGTCCATTCCTCAAAAATCCGTCAAAGGACCAACCTTAGTAGATTTCCTCACTGGTAATCTAATTCCAGCTGAATAGGAATTTCCTAATGATTTTTTTAGATGAAAAAGTCCTCTACACTGAATTTATTCCTTTATAGAAGCTTTTCTTTGACAGAGCAGCCCGAGGGTATGGTGCTACAGCTAGAGTTGTGTTTATAACTCCTCAAGATCAAATCATACCTTATTCATTTAGCCTGATAGAGGCATGTTCAAACAACATGGCAGAATATCAAGAACTCATCCTTAGCTTGGAAGCAGCATTGGATATAGAGGTTAAACAACTTAACATTTTTAGAGACTCTATATTGATATTCTATCAACTCACATCTAAATATGAGGTTCGAAAACCAGACTTGAAGCCCTACCATAAGTATGCATTACCATTGGTGAAATGATTTGATTAAATCAAAATCAAATTCATTCCAATAAATGAAAACAAAGAAGCAGATGCTTTGGCCAACTTAGCATCTATCTTAGCTAGGTCAAAGGAGGATTCCATACACACAATTTTGATTGTGCAAAAATGGATGATTCCACTATGGCAACCTGAAAACTGGGAAGAAAATAATACTACCGAAGTTATCAATAAAGAAAATGAGGACTAAAGACAGCCTATTATTGACTATCTTCAACACCAAAAAGTACCTAATGATCCACGCCGGAGGCCAGAAATAAGAAGACAAGCACCTCGATTTGTCTCCTTTAAATATACACTTTACTGGTGATCATTTGATAGGATTTTCCTTAGATACTTAAGTTCTAAGGAAGCACTCCATATTTTAAAAGAAGCTCACTCTGGAATATGCAGAGCTCACCAATCTGGACAAAAACTCGATTTCTGGATAAAAAGGATGGGATATTACTCGCCGACTATGGTACATGATCCTATGGACTATGCAAAGAAATGTGAAGACTGTCAAGTCCATGCAAATTTTATTCATCAACCTTATGAACCGTTGCATCCAACAATAGCTTTCTGGCTATTCGGTATATAGGGTCTTGATGTTGTTGGGCCAATAACTCCAAAGTCTTCAGCCAGACATTTATATATCATGGCTACAATTGATTACTTCTCTAAATGGGCAGAAGTCATTTCCTTGAGGAAACTGAAGAAAGAAAATGTGGCGGACTTCATTAGTACTCAACTTATCTACCGCTATGGATTCCAAAACACATTGTCACTGATAAAGGAAAACCATTTTGTAATGGCTGCATAAACAATTTTTGTGCTAAATTTGGTTTCTGACAGTACAACTCATCTATATACAATGCAACAGTTAATGGCTTGGCTGAAGCTTTTAACAAAATCTTGTGCAATTTTTTGAAAAAAGTCATTTCAAAATCTAAAAGAGATTGGCACAAAAGAGTTGGAGAGGCCTTGTGGGCATATCGTACAACTTACAAGACTCCGACACAAGTTACTTCTTATACTTTGGTATAGGTAGAAGCTATACTACTGTTGGAGTGTCAAATTCCATCTCTACAGA